>CM056211.1:10370000-10567500 GCA_029692085.1 Gymnothorax javanicus
TTGCCATGCATTTGATCATTACATGCTGCCAGCATGATTTGCAAACCAGTTAATGTTTCACCTAATGTGGTTAGTCTGACTGTCATCATTGTTAGATTACTATGCATGTGTAATAGTGTACTCATAAATACCTTCTCAACTTCTTCCCTCCAGATAACCATACATACTTACCATCTACATCGATTCATACGCGTCATTATGTATCCCTATCAAAGTGCTATATAAAGGGATGAACTGTCGCCTGTCTCTTCGCTTCTTATTGCCGGTGCGGCATACGGTGGACGGGCATTTTATCAAGCCCCTAAACTCCCAGAAACGACTTTACACTTTATTCTGAACCTATTTCACTATCAGCTGTACCTTGTTGACTTATTCCCACAGTATCAACAAAGAGTTGTTTTTTAGCATCCTGTTTGTTTGGTTATATGGTGGAGCATTTACAGTATTAGTGGATAAAATTCTTCACAGATCATTAAATTGCTGGTGTGTTCGGCTGTTGGATGTGAGAACACTCACAAGAAAGCAGACACTTCTGGTTTTCAGCAAGAACTTTTTTTCAACTTCTTGCTGTTAAAGACCTATAGGACATCTAACATCAAGGTCACTGTTAATGCTAAGATGGCGGATTCTGTAAAAATTTTGATCTGGATATTCATCATCCAGTTCAGCTTTGCCTTAAAATTACCAAAAATATTCTGTAATACCTAATGGGCAGTTTTTTTTTACATTTGCAGTTCAATTCAGATGAAAGTTTCATGGCAAATGTGCCTCTGGATATCATAACCAAAACTATGTCATGTTAGCTAGATGTGCTTTTTTGACAATCATATCAAGGAGAAAAAGAAATATAAAAAAAGAAATGGAGAATATATATCCAAGATTTGTTCAAAAATATACAAATATGTGCGTCAATAATTTCATTTTTATCAAAACATGATTTATGGCCATTGAACAATCAGTAAGCTTACATGAAATTAATGATTAATGCAGTAGCTTGACACCTATTGTGAACTTCAAAATCAATTTTAACCATTAACCATTGGGGGGAAAAAAGGATTTTCCTACTCCATTTTCTTAGTTTGCAAATAAATAACTTACATACTTAACAAAAGATCAATCCACTCTCTTCTGAATACTCATTCAGGAAGGCTTATAAACTGCAGGTGAACATTATGAATACAGACTTTAGCTTGTGTTTTGTACATACAGTATATGGGATCAAAGGAAAGAACGACAAATGAAAGAAAAATACCAAACAATTTTTTGACATATTAAAACCAAGCACCTTGCCAGAATTTTCTATGCTATTTTTTCAGCAATATGTCTGGTGGGTTGCTGGAGGTGCTGCCCCTAATTATCTTGCAGGTTTGAGAGGTAAAGCAAGATTTCCATGCTCCTTTGAATGCGTGGCTGACAGGGAGGATCCTGGTCCCAGCAGGTCATGTGATTAAATACCTGGTTATCTGTTCCTCTTGGCCTGACAGAACCTGCACAGGGTTTGGGGCTGATAAGCGCCAATCAGAAAGCTGAACAGTGCCTGTCAATTATCTAATTTACATATTTACTCACTCCATGTGATTAAGAAACTAATCCTCAGCAGATTAAGGTGGGCATTGTTATTCACTGTAGAAACTGTCTGTCGACATATTTCACTGCCCAGCCCAGTCTTCTCTGCTTGACCTGTATTATCTATGTTTACAGGGGCAAATTCCAATTAATTTGTATTAAGTCTGTTGAGTGATCAAACTAGTAAACAGCTGTGTCCCAAATCTTGAACTGGTGATTCTAAAGCCACACTTGGAGACACGCAGGGTAATATAGGTAAATTAAAAAATGTCATGAATTACAAATAATGCATCTTTCAAAAAAAGAAAAAGGACATTTAATTAGTCACAATGCAAAATGGAAAAAAAAGGGAAAACATTAAGTACCAAGTATGTCACAGTGCAGTATTATGGAAGCATTGGGATGTAAGCAACAGAGTGGATTGCAAGCTGAATGTTAAATTTAAGTTGATTTTTTTAGATGCATGAACTAAAAAGTTGAGGGAAACCTATGCTGGCGGCTAAAACTTACAGAGACTAATGCTGCATTTGAAATGTCCTGCATTTGAAAGTCCCCAAAAGAAAAGTGCTCCTGAATGCATCTCCAATTGGAAATTCCCACTGGCGTGTCCAGTCTGATTTCTCCACACCCAGTTTGCCTAGACTGTATGTGGCAACAAAGCATGATGGCTGACAAAATCATAAAATTGGGTTTTCACTCACCCCTTAAAGCAGAAGCCAAATCTGGCTATTTACCCTATTTTAGGCTTTATAATTCAAAATTTGAGCTTCACGGGGGGGAAATAGTTTAAATGAAGCAAGACACTTGTAGAATTTAGAATTCCATTGTATTTCAATTAATTTTCATTTTTTTTCACAAAAAAATTCATGAAAATTCAGCAATGAAATATTAAAAAAATACTGAGAATTGACAAATGGCTGGGAGTTAAAACAATACATTTCTGGGATCATAAACTCCTTGATAATCATGTTTTTAACGCAAATCTACTTTTGATTTATGAAGTTGAATATGTATTCATGATTTTCTTGTGGAATTTAGCATGAGTTTATCAATACAGGCGTGGATGGACATCAATGTTGACCGGTAATCTCTCCAAACCAAGAAACATGCCTTTTCTCCATTATAAAGTAAAGAACTTTGTCCATTTTTCTTCGGAGCCCCATCAGCCAGCACATATGCTCATTAAAGGAACTACTTTTTTACAGTCAAAACGTTCATCCTGCAACAGAATGCTGGCAGTTCCCACCTCCGAGCACCCAAGCGAAAGGTACGCTTGTATAAACGCTTTCCATGCCCTATAGGGAGCAAGCATAACTAAGTAACACAGTAATATCTGAAATATACCTTATTTTTACAAAACAGACATTCCAATATCAGGAAATAGTAGGCATTATGCTACCCTAGATTGAACAGAGTCAGTGCTACAAACGTAGCAGGGGTTCTACTGAATTGCTTGAGCTGTTCGCATTTCAGACAAGCGAAAACCCAGGCAATCTATTTCATTGAATAAGGTATAAATTCCAAAACAAATTGCCACATCGAGCAAAATGCCACCACATGCAGTATTATTACCAAAAGCAAAACGGTTATTCTTATTAGCCAATGTGGTAACAAGCTCTAAAAAAAAAAAAGACAGCCAGCTAGCTAGCAATAAGTAAAATATACCCCAAAGTACTTACACTCCATCATTGAATTCTTCCTTCAGACAAACAAAGCTATCAGGCACAAGGAACCATCCAATCCTGTTCCATTCAGAGTAACTCCCATTGTCCATGTCTGTATCACATTTCCATCTTGTAAATGTAACCTGAGCACTTAAGGGTTAGTTTTGGAAGTCTTTTTTTCTATGCATTTACCCAACTTGTAGTTACGCAAGGGTTTAAAAACTTTTCTGAGGGTCCAATGAAGGTCTTTCAATTACTGTGGAAAGTTTAAAAAAAGTGTCAACCATTGCATAATTACCGGTAAAGTTTCATGCGAGCATGAACTATAACCGTGCTTTCCGCAGATAAGCCTGAGCAAGCATTAAAGCGACTGGATTTCTTTGAGAAATCGTCTGAGGATTTAAGTGACCACTGGATTCTTCAAAGGATGAATCTACTCGTAAATCAATGGTTAGATATCACGCGTTTTTAATATCTGATGACTATAACTGATAGTAGAATGACATAGTATCAATACCATGTTGAATTTTTGCTTCAAAAGGCTGATTTTTTTCACTACTTAACTGGGATACCTTTGGCTTATTAAAGCTTAAATAGCTGCAATAAAGGAGAATATTTTTTTCTGTCAAAAGAGATCATTTTTATGAACTGAGGATAGATACGATGTGCAAGTATATTCGGCTGTTTGCATATCAGGCTTGGCTGAGGAGTTTAATTCATACTTTTCATGGGAAACAGGGATGGGACTTAACCATAATCTAAATTGTTTACAGGCATAGCTTCCTCAAAAATATTCAATAATCGTTTCGGGTGTAAGACCTATTGATAGGATAGTGTGACTGCATGCATAAATAGAGCAGCTCCATGTCCGCGGGCATCTACATCTGTGCAAACGCTTTGAATATTTTGTTAATAATATGGAATTAAGCCAGCACTGTGCTTCAGGACCACAGTTAGTGCGCAACAAATGTAAATGCAATATCTAATGGTGATTAAATTGACTAATTGGATGCTCTCATGATCCAAATGACCTGCTGTTTACCAAAGTTAGCTAACTATTAGATAAACAGGGTGCACAATGTTTGCTGATTTTGGGGGAGCAGATAATGTGATATGTACTTTGAGAGAGAAATCTGCTACAAACAAACTCATTTTTTGTCATTTTTCCCTGGCAGAGGTCTCTTGCTCACTTTGATGGGAACTCGGAGGTTTAAACTGGGAAGTTCCCAGGACATCCCGAATGCTGCATTGGGCCAACCAAACACCTCCTTTCCTCAGACAGTTTTTATGTTCTTCCCCCCAAAATTCCCTGCTGAAAATTCCAACAAATATTAGCTAGTATTATAAGGTGGCAGTTTGTATCAGCATGCATGCTTCAATATAAGTATTTTAGTAGATTTATTCCAGTGTATATTGCTAAGACTTACAGTGCCTTCTAGGTATTCAATCAGCTGTAAACATGCAAAAAATTATTGTACTACCCTCATTCGGCCTTTATTTTGATTTATAGATTAATACAGAATTGAATTCTGATTGATCATTCCGGTGTAAGTTATCCAAAAATACATAATCAATGACTATTAATAGCAGTTCCAGCCGTGTCATCTTTACTTGCTAGGATGCAATGATGGTAGAATGCTCACTGCAATCCATCTGAACTCCCTTTTTGCATGCCACTTCCATAAGCCCTTTGCAGCTGGTGCCCTTTACTTTTGCTCCTGGCATTTGCACATATCTTCCAGGTGTCCAGAAAATCGATTAATCTAAAGCCTGATACTCTGGGTTCATCTGCTCTAACACACATGGGATCAATGGTAGTTTAATATAAAACCTGATCTAAAAATGGCTGAGCCTCTGGGACGGCCCTCCATGCTCCAGAAAATAAGAACTTAATTTGATTCTGCAGTATTTGGCAAGCAAAAAAAAAAAAAAAAAATTTCAGGTTGTTGAAAATCAGAAGAAGTTTTTCACACAATGCCATGATTTCAAAATGACAAACAAATGGATTCTCTCTTCTAAAACACAGAAATAGATCGACAGCATCCAGAATCTACAGCTTGCTTTCTGATTTTCTTGAAAGAAGAGGCCAATTTAATAACTCAATGGCTGGTAAGAGACACATTTGATGGCTTGTGTGCTCATTGTGTGAAATATTCAGACCACAAAGTATTTTAGAATGCATGAGAGCATTTTGAGCTCATGATTTCAGGCTTGGGTGTCATGTCCACCTAAACCTATAGTCCAGTTTGCAGCTAGATTTTGATCAGCACAATGAATGAATGAATGAATCGATGTGTGGCAGTTTTTTTTTCTTTTGACACTGTACTGAAATTTACAATCAGTATATCTGATTATCTGATTTTCATCTTGTTTTCATTTTTTTCCTTCTAGATGTGTCATGGGTGGTTGTCTTTGACTGTGAATGTAGCTGGTGTAACAATGTAATTTCTGGCAAGAATGAATGGTGTGTGTGTCTGTGTGTGTATGTATATAATCTCCAATTAGATCAAAACTAATCAAAATATGGTTGCAACTTAAATTCTTTCAGAACGAAAGCAAGAGGAGTTTATGTTATAAATTGTTTATAGCAATCCAAACATTAGAATGAAACATGTCCAGACATTAGGGAAAATCTTTTTTTTTTTTTTTTAGACATGTTTTATTCCTTCTTTAATTAACTTGAAAAACACACTCCCCCTCAATGCATAGGACGTGAGGGTAAAAACAGCAGGATTTGATGAATGCACAAGCTGCCAGCTTTTCATGCATGCTCCAAAAAGCCTTAACTTGTTGGAAAAAGGAAATAAGACAAAAATTAACATTTTGTTGTTAAGGGCCATAAATAATAGGACAGCTGTCAACTGCCAGGCCCCAAAGGTCAATGCTGTTGGATGCATAAATCACATTAACCAGAAGAAAGAAGGAAAGAAATATATTTACTCCCTCATGGATGCATTAAGAAAGAGTCAGTGATTTATTTATTTGTTTTAGTTTTATTTTTTTTTTTTTTTACCTGAAGAGGTGTTACAAGAAATTTCATCTGCTGCAACGAAGACGAATTGATTTCTGCAAGAGAAGATAAAATTCACAATACCGCTTGCTGACTGGGCAATGTGCTGCCTGCCGAACTGAATGGATGTGTGAAGATGGGGGCAAAGGAGAGGTGCTGGCGGCAAATGGATCTCATTTCACAAGCAAAATGGTCTGAGTTTGTTGCACAGCCCCACACGCAAGGAGACCTGAAGGGGGTATGAAGCACAGACATGCTGGATGGCAAGGTGAAAAAAATAATAAATTAACAAAACAATTATGCACGATACATATGATTATGCCTCTTTATCTCGTCAATTTTTCCACAAATTATGCAGTGGTTCTCAGCAGTCTTGAACTGGACAACTCCATGTACTACACTGATGAAATGAAACAAATGATCATTTAATGCACGCATGCATTTTATGGTGCAAACTACGAAAAGAGTCTATGTGCACAATCCATGCATCATAAAGATTGCATGCTGATTTCAGCTGATTAAGAGAATAAAACTTTAGAGATCGAAGCTCTACTGCTGGAGATTCACAGCCCTGAGTGCTATTCATTTTCGCAGAGGACAGGTGAACCGCTAATTTTTGCACTAATTTTTTTTGCATTTTTTTCTAATTTTTTAAAACTGCACAAGTTTTTAGGCCTTGAGGCCCACTAGTTCAAGGATTTTACTCACACTACACATTTACACAGCTGGGCAAAAAACAAACAAAACAAAAAAAATAAACAAATAAAAATGGGCCAAGACCAAAATGGCAAAATATGAAACTTGTAACGATCTAATATTGCGTATCTTTGGTTAGCAAGAATTTAACAAATCCATAAAGAACATCAGCTAGGGATGTCTTTTCCCTTTGATTTTTAAAGATTTCATCCTATTCCACCTGGGATTTTCAGTGCTGTGCCTTCAGCAACACAAAGTTTGTCAGTGACCTCACCTTGAAACATGATTTGCGATCCCAAACCATATAACTATGGGAGAAATTTAACTTCTCTGATTGACTGAAAATGATGTATGCCACGCCAAGTATGTATAGTCTATGATAAGCTGACGGAGTGAGTTTACACAGAAAGATTTGCTGTATTGTAGTACAGTTTTGTGTAGTGCCCACCACACATTCAGAGACAGGTTTCATAATTAGCATACTAGCCAATCAGCTTCTCAGGAGGGCATTCATACTGTAGGGAGGCACTAGCCCTCTAATAATTGGTTACTTTCAATACGATCACACACAACAAAATATTACATTGTATATTTGTTTATCCTGCTCTCAAACAAGTTAAACTCAGCCATGGACGAAAGGCACAAGGACTTTGCGCAGATCCAGTTCCTCTGCAGAGAAGACTTCTCTGCATCCATGCGACACATCTGTGAAGGAGCAAGTGTGTCTGGCTTTGAAAGGGAATGAGAGAAGATATTCTGATTGGTATATTTCATGTTACGTCCAAAACACACTTCTGATTAATTAAGAGACTAAGTGCAACCTGTTTTTTACTTTGCACTCAAATTATGTGTTGCTAAACTAGCAAATGTGGATTTGGACACACCCTACATGTATTTGTGCCATACGCTTTGGACTGTGGGCATAAATTGTTAAAATACAATCTCAAATGTCCTCTCTAAGGTTGAAATATGGACGCTGAAACTTCTTCCACCATGCTTAACTGTGACTGAGATGCCTATTTGGCCCATTTTATTTATTTATTTTTTTGCCCAGGAGTGTACAGTACGATCCACCAGCATGTTTTGGACATTTTTTTTTCTTGATTTGGCTCTGTACACCAATTTCGATTAAAAAAAGAAAATCTTGTATAATAAGATATAGCTGAAACTTGCAGAACTTACTCAACAGTCTGCAACCTCGCAGGAAGATAGAGATCCATTTTAGTTCAGTCATTACAAAGACCCTTTTTGGCCAGGGAGGATACCAAAAGTTGTTGAGAAAAGAATTCAAATCATCAGGAAGAAAATCCCCAAAAGACTGACACTTCAGAATCGCTCTTGAAAAGGCAAGAATGAATGTGTCAGTGACTAGTGTCAGCAGAGGAGTACATGAACAGAACTAAAGATGCTATACTGCATGATGCAAACCATGAGTAGCCGGAAAAAAAAAAAAAAAAACAGGATGGCCACGCAATCGTTTGCAAACAACCGACCACATTCTGGAGACAGATCTTGTGGACAGATGCAATCAAAATGTACTTGTATCAGATCTGTGGCAAGAGTGGAATGGCCAAATCAGACCGCTCAAGAACATCCCACCTCATGGAGATCCAGGATCCGGAGAGTGTGCGCATGAAATGCATGAGAATTGCTTTATTACGAAAACAAAACTGGGGTACAGAGCCAGAGGAAGGAAAATATTATCGAAAAATTATGTTATTATATGCTATTAAGAACAATATTTAGAATGCAGTCCCTTTCCCAATAAACATTAAGCTTCTAACTTTACGGAAAATGCCTGCACTGCACACACAGCACCCTAGCAAAATCATAATAGTTTGCCAAATATCTACAAACTGTATATAATATTTTAAATGTAATAATAATGCTCTATGCTGCTGCTCCACAGAAGCTGAACTTCAGCCCTTTTCTGCGTTCTCCACAATCCTCACTAACAAACAAGATTGTACAAGGTGCACAGCTTTGCGATCATGGAAACCAACTTTCTATTGACCGTCACATGAATAGTATAATTGTAAGCTAGATAAGAGTAATGAATAGCCAATGAAAACAGGCAATCATAAACTGCATAGTTATGAAGTGCATCATTGACATGCTGTATTATAAATTGCAGACAGATTTAATGGGATATATAATGTATATTCAAGCCTATACCCATAGTAAAGATTTTACCAACTGTGGTTCTGCAAGTCGATCAGTTGGTTAAAGAATTACAGACACAAGTTGGGTTTCCATCCAAATATATCGCAAATTTTAACCGAATTTTCGGAAATTCGGCAAAACAAAATACGAATTTATGCACGTTTCCATCCACTACTGTTATGCGAATATTTGGAGTTGGTTCATCGAGATAAGCAATAGGTGGCGCTAATTCTCCAGCCGTGTGACAGTATACCACTGCAGAAGAAGAGAGTGCAACATGATGGCGCACTTGACTGTACAGTGAAGCGGAAGTCACGTGATTATGAGCATCACCGCTTATTCACTACATCTGTTTCCAGAGCACTTATTCGCATTTTCCTTTTATCGATACACCAACTTTTCCACCTCCCCAAGCGTAAAAACTTTTTTGCGATATTGGGAAATTTTTTATTTGAATTTCAGTGTTTCGGTTCGGGTTTTTATGCGCAAATTGAAAATGCAAATTAAAACAGGTGGATGGAAACCCAACTACATACTCCTCCTCCAATATTATACATAATTCACTACATCTTTACCGTGGAATAAACTCAAGAATTGGTCCAAGCTTCCTGCACCAAATGCCATGTAAGAGGTCAATTTTAATAGATAAATGCAATTACATTACATCCTCAAACTACATTAATTTTCATCTCTGAATCTTAAAAACTGTGGATATTGATCTAACTGTAGTCATTTCTGTGATATGAGCCATGATATTCAGTTGTCTGTTTATGTCACTTGAATTTATGTCAGCACTATGAATTATTTCTGTCGGCACACACTTATCCCTGATCTAGAAAGCCTCACATTTACAAATATTATTCTTATTTACAATCTAATCTCCAACCAATCATGGAATTTACATAATATAAACAATAAATTCTTGATAATTTTGCCAGAATTCAACTCCAATCGGGTATATAGCATTATATAAGTAAATAGATGAATATGTCTCAAGAACAAATCCCTGCTCTACAGAACAACTTACCTGAACTTTGCACAATTGAAATGAAATTGTAATCCTCTAATGTTTGCCACACCACGCAAACAATACAGTATAAAAATAGAAACCTTAATCCAATAATGAGCTAAACAAGGACACTGAGAATTTATCACTGGTAACTTCTGAACAATTTGAAAGTTCTCGCCTCCCCAAGTCCGAAGTTAGTAAATACCATTGCATCCGCACTTTATTTATGATTTATAATTATCAATCTCATATAATCTATGTGTAGAACTATTGTTCTACGCTATGCTTGACAACAATTTGACAGAGAAATTTTTGCTACTGAATGCTTTTGAAGACCTTTCCGCATATGCTACCAT
This sequence comes from Gymnothorax javanicus, assembly GCA_029692085.1. Taxonomy (NCBI): domain Eukaryota; kingdom Metazoa; phylum Chordata; class Actinopteri; order Anguilliformes; family Muraenidae; genus Gymnothorax; species Gymnothorax javanicus. Next base: position 10,380,465 of record CM056211.1, read on the forward strand.
GCAAAAGAACACTATGCCACAGATCAGCAGAACAATAACCAGGGTGGTCTTCAAAAAGCTATTTTCACCAAATGACGATATTGCAAGCATATCACAAGCGTCTTGATGCCACACTTTTGTTTCTTTGAACATGACCAACATCGGTGAACATCTAGCTCTACTAAAATGTGCATAAAATCTCACTAAAAATACAAACACACACACAAAGGAAATAAAAGAAAAACAAGGAAAACAAGATGGAGGAACCAAACAATAAAAGCACATTATCCATAGTATCCAACAAGGTTGTATTTTTGGCAACATTATAATGACAGCATGGCAATGACTATATTAACATATTTTTTTTTTCCTAATATTGGACTCAAATTAATTTTAAATGTATCTTAAAACACAGAAACCATTTTAGAATGTAATTTTTACAGCAGTGTAGATTTTGAGTGAATAATGTGCCTCTATTTTGAATAATTCCACATTTTTCAAATAGGCGCTATGACTACATATCCCATGATGACAGATACATAACATATTTGCATGTATATTTGATGGATCATAAACAACTGTTTGCTAACACCGCCATAACTCCTCAAAAACTTGCATGCAAGATACTTATTTGGCATGCAAGATTACAGCCAATGAAATCCAAGGATCAACTACAGTCTTGCATGCAAGGGGCAGTAAAATGATAACTAGAGACACTATAAATCAAATATATTCACTACACAAGCTTCTGGCTGAATTCTTGCAAACAAACAAAGATTTGGAGAACAGCAGCTGTCCATGCAAGATGACAACAAATTGGCAGGACATTTACCCTTGCATGCAATATTGGAACTAGTTTTTTCAGCCCTCTTTAAATCTTGCATGCGAGCCAATCTGCAGGTTTTCTGGTTTTGTAGACAGCTGTCTGACCAACACAACCAATCTTCAGCCTTCTAGGCATTTCAACTAAAATTGCTAATTTCTGTTCACATATTCTAAAATATACGTATTATGAAAGCTCGGGGTAAATTCAAATTCTAAATTTAAGTAGTTCAACTATGGAACACTGAAAAACTAATTCAAAACATAGTTATTTTAGGAGGGTAACATAGTCTTCATGATCCGCAAGGCGATATTTGGCGCATTTTTCCACATTTTCTTTTGTATTGCAATCAGAACAAACCGTGCAATGCTTTAAGTGCAGAGATAAATCCTTACTAGAAAGTACATTTCAGCTGCAAATACAGCTTCTCTCTCACCCAGTGCCAGGACACAGCAGCCACGAAAGTCAAATTCTCACTGAGTACACAGTACTTATTTTAGATGCAGGACAAAATGCAATATAATATTTTGAGAGCTCCTGAGATTGGCTGTCTTTTGTTCCATGCAAGATTGTATCCAACCCTGAGATTTCATTGGCTGCAAACTCCTGCATGCAAGGCTTATCTGACTTACAGCAGTGCTGGCCCCTCATACACAAGTGTATATGCGTGTTCGAACCACTCCTCCAAAGTGATGACATTGACACCATTTAAACAACACAAAGTTCAATTACAAGTTACAAGTTACAGATTCAATTTAATGCCTGCCCATAAGCAAAAGCTAAATTGTATTTAGATACTTAGAATAGTTGCACCATGTAGAGTGAGCGAGTGTTGAGTTAGTACCACTCAAGTAATGTAATGGGGTTGTAAATAACATGATAATGTAAATAACAATAATAATAAATAAAGTCTGCACAATCCCCCCTTTGTCTACCAAATACTCTAACTCCTGTCAAGCTTATCACACTTAATTAGACTGTTAAATTTGCTGCACTATTCCACAATAGCACATTCAGCAATTGCATTTACAGTGACATCTCAGTTGTTTTCATCAGCCAATTACAGTGCTGTGTATTTTTATAACTTCCGTCCGAATCAGGGGCAAAAAGGAATTATCACCATAAATCAGTCTCGCCGTCCATTTTGGTTACTTCTTGGGAATGGGAAAGGTAGTGCACCAAGGAGAAATCGCTCCAGATGCATAAGATTCTTCAGGAAAGTAAGCTCAACTCTCGAGAGCTGTTTAAGGTCACACTTTATATCAGGGACTAAAATGTTGTATAACTGTTTCTGACCTGTTTATCGATTCTGAGTCATAACATAGTGTCTTACCTGTCACTGTAGGCAGCAGCAGTGGCTGTGGTAGGTTGAGCATATCTGTATGCAGCATAACCACCCTAAAACACAACATACATAAAAAGATGCTTAGTTTGGTCTCTAGTTTTTCCTAAGACAGCATTTGTCATTAATACTCATCACATTAAATGCCTTTATGCAATATGTCATAATAATAGTGCATCTGTAGTCATTGCTGTATGATTTCAATGGAGCTGGAAACATTCTTATGAGATTTATTTTTTTTTGTCCATGCAGTCCACAACGTAACACCACCAATAACTGCCTGCACAATTAATCAATGAACTCATGCTATTTATGGTATATTCAAACCCAGTCTTCTACACACACAGAGGAGAGTGTCTAGTTTTGATGACTATGTACTCGTGGTTCAAGTCTAGCTAAGTGAGATAGCAAAATAATGGATCATTTTTATTCAATTATTTTCTATTCACTTCCGTGCACCAAATTTAACTGTTAGCTAGCTAGGCTAGCAAACTAAGGAGTCAAGCCAGCGAATTAACGTTAGATAGCCAGCGAGCTAGAGAGCCTTTTTGCCGACTTAGCTTAGCTCAGGTCAAAAATAAAAGCTGTTCTAGTTGGCGCTCTACATAGCAGCTGGGAGCATTTCTGTTGTGTTGATGCGGATCATTTTTCTCTTGCACTTGCTTTAGTGCTTTGCATGTTTTTGAGTTTGCATCCTTTCTGTTTTTGCAGCACGTTTTTCCTATTGGACATTTTCTGGGCCATTGCAGCGCATTTGCCTCTGTCAGCCACCATAGTTATGCAACACGTAGAAGAAATATACAGAGTCTTGAATGCATTTTGAAGTTTTCTATGCAAACCACAGGTGTGAAAATGGTTGGCATCCCTGGTTAGTACTTCATGCAAACTCCCCTGGCAAAGATAATAGCCATGAATCTTTTGCCACAATTTGCCCCCCTCTCCAGTTGAGATCACTGTTTTTTTTTTTTTCCCTCAGGGATTAAGGTCTTCACAATGATATAGTCATAGCTATCATGGATGTTGTTTACATTAAATCATCTCTGTGTGGATTTTATTATGTTTGTTGTCATAGTCCTGCTGGAAAATCCACCTACAACCAAGCAAGTACGACTAGATTTTCTTCCAAAATTGTGTAGCATTCAATCATTACACGATTGATCTCAAGTTGTGCCCCAGGGCCACTGGCATGCCCAAAACATGGCCCACATCAATATTTGACTTTAGGAATGAAGTACATCTTCGCCTCTTTTTGTTGCCAAGAAAACTATTTGAATTTATTTATTTATTTATTTTTATTTATTTGTAGTCTCTTCTGGCTACAGCACTCTGTTCTGCTCATAATTCCAAAGGGTTTTGTTTGTGTTCTGTAAGAGTTCTTTATTGCCCCTTCAATGTCTTCCTCACTCTTCACAAGTGAAACCATTCAATTTGCTTTACATTTCTTGATTATACCTTCACAATGGCATGTTTTTTTTTGGGAGGCGGAGGGGGAGGAGGAAGGGGGAAGTACCTTGCTTTTTTCCCCCACACTTGACACACCCAAGCTGTTTAAGTCCACCGTATCAATTAGCTCCAATCAATGCAGGCAGAGGAAGCTGCAGTACGTGATTCCTCCAACTCACGTGACAAATGGCCCTCATTTTACACTTTGCAAGCATTCTGCCAATTACTGCCTATGCCTCAGGGGGATAGTCACCATATACTGTACGTCACTCGTAGGTCCACGACCATCTGGCCGACCAGTAGTGGCCGCTGGAGAGCAATCAGACAAACAAATTTTTTAAACCGGTTTAACCCCTATTATCCCCAGCGAGGCTGTGCCAGTTATTTCCCCACCTATGCAGATCTCCATAGCTGATAATAACGTGGCTGGGACCCGAACACCCGCTACAAGGCTCCCAGACAAAAGGCTCATCCACTCGGAGGCTTAGTGGTATGTTTATTTGTGTACCAGTTACCTCAATAGTGCAAGTCAATTAGTCTCTGTTGAATTACAGTTTTTCTTTTCAATAGCGATGGATAGCAAAAACATTCTGTACACAGTTATCTCATTTTTGTAGCCTTGTGAAACAGGATGTGATGGAATTGCACAATATAGTTCACTTAGACTGATGTAAACTGAAGTTTTAAAAAAAATCCTGTTTAATTGGGATTTGTAAACAGGAGAGTAATTCCCAAAATAAACAGAAGAAAAGTCCGCTTAAGCCTGAAGAAGAGCATATGGCTGAAAACATTGCTTAGTGGATGTGCTAAATAAATGCACTGAAAAGGGAGCTGAAGTGTGCGGACTTTTCTTCTGTTTATTTTGGGAATTTGTCTTTAGTCCAGCACCTGCCTTATATGGATGTGCACGGCTGCTCTGCCTCTAAACAGGAGAGTAAACATTTTAAAATAAAAGCAAATAAGTGTGCCAACAATTCTACACCTGATGGTCTGTTTATTGCTGGATGATAATTGCTAATTTAAGACTGCATTTTGATTTAGGGCTGCTTAGCAACAAAAAAGAAGCTCTAATTAGATCATTTTCAGCTAACAAATACCAGTACATGATCAGATGTTGCTAATAAACTCAATTCATTTCTCTGTTTGTTTAGATAAGCATTCTGCAGATGACTGCATTAAGCTATTTCCAAAGTTTACTGTGGAAAGATAGCTTAGGGAAAGGGACAGGTCACCTCCCAAAGAAGAATCACTTCCTAAACTCTTCATGACAGACCCAGGAACAGGAAATAGGACCAAACAGAGCTGTTATGCAATGGTGAACTTGTATGAGGAATAGCTGAGATAATGTTAGAAGACAGCAGGCGCATCAGTGAATACTTACATAAATATCTGCCCCATAAAATCCATCCTGGTACACCACACTGGAAAGATGCACACGAACACATGCATGCGCGCATGCATGCACACACACATACGCACACGCACACACACACGCACAAGAACGCCCATTTTAGTACATGTTCACATGCAAGCACAGTCAACTCCTACTCTACCAAGGTTAGTCCAGCTGAAGATAAAGAAAAAGAAAGATAACATACAAAAAAGGGATACAGAGAGCTAAGGAGGCTGAGGATTCATCAGAGCAAAACAAAATGGAGCTCAAGGCATTTGGTTTGATGAAATTCATCATTAATCAATAGAGATGTCTGGCTATTTACTGTCAGGTGCCATAAGTATTTGGAGAGAGACACAATTCTCATTCATTTGGCTCAGTATGCCCTAACAATGGTTTAAATTAAAGAATCAACATGTGCTAGAGGCGTAGACTTTCAGCTTTGATTGAACAGTTTTGTCAGAAATATTGTACAAACTGAGTAGGAATATCAAGCATTATTGTCCCAAGAACAATTGGACAATTTAAGAATCATAAATTAAATTGTCATTTGAAATACTTGGCAGCAATCCTTTGCAGTCCATAACTTCCTAAAGTGCGGAACCCATATATCCCTCCAGACACTAGGTTCCTTCCCTGGTAGAGCTCTGCCAAGCGCTCACGACAGACATGCCTATCTTCCGGATGGCATTATTGATCTGGCCAGCTGTAGTGCTGGGCTTATTTCACTGGGGAAATAATTCTTCTGAGATCTACCACAGTTGCTATCCTTGGTCTTCTGGGCCTTTTGGTGTTCCTCAGCTCACCTCTGCATTTATTTATTTTTAAGAACGTGTCACATAGTAGATTTGGCTGCCCCTGATGTTTTTGCTATCCCTTTGATGGCTTTGTTTTGATTTTTTAAACTAATGATGGCACACTTCACTATAGTGACAGCTTTTTGAATTACATATTGAGAGTAAGTAGTAATAGATTGAAAATGCACAGCCCACAGATGAAATTAACTCAGTCCTTATATTTGCTTACTAGTAAATGGAACAACAAATAGGGAGTAACACACACCTGGACATGGAGCAGCTGTAAAGCCAACTGTCCCATCCCAAACCACATATTAGAAGTGTGGTCATTTTGATACTTATCTCCCGATTTGGATATAAATACCCAAATATTAAAGCTGATTGTCTGCACTTTGAGCTTGTATTCATTACTTTATTTCAGCCACAATATGCTGTGGTAGAAAGTGATGACGATAACTTTGAGAATGTCCAAATACAAACAAAGCAGACACTATATGCAATAGTTTTTTATGTTATTTTTTTCAATGTACTCCAGCCTAATACTTTTCTAAAAAAAAAAAAAAGAATACATAAATAATCAAAATATTGAGAATGAATTGCTGCTCTGCGAAGAACTGCTTTTTTGAAGCTTGATCATTTTCTGGTTTCTGGTTTCCCTAGACTGTAATGAAATAATTGCTCAAGAGTAACTTGCTTTTTTTTTATATACATATACATATTCGTGCCATGAAATTAGGAATGCTTGTTGAAATAAGCTTAATTCATCGTCCACTGTTCATTTGTTTCTCATCCTGAACAGAGTTCAATCATTTCATTTTGGCATTCACATTTTGAATGAACATTAAATATTATATTTAAATAAGACAACACAAATCATCGATGCGCACAACAATGTCTGCACATCAAGTGGCATATTGTTTCCAACATACTGCATAAACATATTAAATACATACAGTATGTGTACAGTATGTACTATAAAGCCAATTTAATATGCTCAAGTTGTAATATGGTAATTCCGGCAAGAAAATCGAAATATTGGAGTTTAAATATAATTCAGCATCACCTGGGTACAGGTATGACAAGATTCAGCAAACAATGAGGGGTGACAATAAAAAAACAATTTTGCAGCAAATCAATGACTGGCACATCCTAATAATGTCTACCTTAGTGGAGGATTCTAGTAAAAATGGGCCCCACTCTTATACCAGTTGAGGGAAATTTATAAGGGGTGTTTTACAAGAATTAACTCTACCCAGCCTCTTTAGGCACCCAGTCTTTATAGTCTTAAACCTGAAAAATGAGCAAGAAAATGACAGAAAAACAAATGAAAAATAGTAATAATAAAACAATAATGAGCTGTGACTGTTCGCAGCTTTCTCCTCTCCTCAGCATTCAATCAGTGATGAAGTTTACATACTATAACAACATATGACACGGAAAATGCTTAAAGCCACCGACCATGACAGAACAAATGACAGTCATTTTTCATTACTCTGTGCAAGGTACGTGTCTCCAGGCTTCCAGAGTGGTCGCATGCTGTGTCGGTTTCCGTGGTGAGGCAAGACCAGCATGCATTGCACCATGTTGAGATCACTAAAGCATTAAGTTGTGGCGGGGGCTGTATATATGCTAAAAAAGAGCGCTCGCGACTCACCCTCCATAGGCAGGGATGGGCGGAGGAGGAACTGCGGCCCGAAATGTGTTGTACACCGTGCGGCCTCTGCCTCTTAAATGCGCCCCTCTGTAAGCCGCCGCCGCAGTTGCAGCTGGGTACGGGAAGCCTGGCACTGTGGGAAAAAAAAATCGGACAGAAAAATACTCAATTTGATGCTTTTCTAGCAGTCAGCGAAGCCTCACCTTTTCCCAGGACCTCTACTCTGCTTGCCATGCTCCAGAAACCACTGGCATAGTATTATTTTCCCTTCAGCCGTTAATTGTGGCATAACTCAACAGACTGCAGCTTTCAAACACTTCTCTGGTGACCGAAGATTACGAGTCCGCAACAATCACTGTTCTGTTAACTTTTTAATCGGACCCAGGTGTTACATTTCTTAAGAGCTCAATAATGTAAACTATGGTTTTTTATTTCCCTGTCCATTAGAATTTAGGGATTGAGATTGTGTACAGTATCTCATTGAAACAGAACTGCGGCTGGAATCAGAACTGAGCATGAACGTCATGAAATATCAAAGCCACGGAAAGGCACTCTATGGTAATTAGGGGAAATCCATCTTTATTTAGGTGAGCACGAGCCAGTGTCATGCTGAAGGTGTCATGTTCAGTCAAATGTAACATTGATAAGGTCATAATTGAACTACAAGTGAAATGCAAGTGAAATGGCCCTCAAATTGGCTGTGTTCACTGTATCAGGTAAATATGTCAGGAAATGGATGAATATATATAAAAAAATATAACTTTAAAGCAGGTTAATCATTCACCATCATTCTATAATACAACACTCAGATAAAATTTCAGTCATTACCGGGATTTTAGTCATGCATTTAAAATACCAAGCATAAAATATTACAATAACATCAATTCCATGGCTTCTCTTCCAGTAAATTGGATCCTGAAGTTTACCTCAATATTTCTGCTTGAAGACTATTCCTGATCAGTAGGACATGCCTTTTTTGCTGCTCTTTTCATCATTATGGTGAGATGACTCATCAAATTTAACTCTTTTTAGTGCACTAAACCCTTCATGATTATTGAAGTAGCCGGTGCTCTTAATCAAGAGCAGAGCAGTCAGTAGTTTAAGGTTTTAACTATTCATATAACTGTTTCTCTCATTTGCTAGCCTCATGATAGCTACCTTGATTGTTATTGTCAACAGTCAGATCTTCATATTGAAAAACACCTCTACCAGGCCCAAAAGCCCACAAGCTGCGCTGATTTAAATTGTCATATTTACAGCACTGCATAAAATAAATTTGAACCAACTGTCAGCCAGGACATGGAAACATTTAGAATCCAAATGGATGCACGTTATTTTGACTGCAGGTATCTCGTCATTTGAAATAACAACAAATTCAATAAGAGAATTCATATGGCAAACAGAGCTGATGAAAGTGTGAATAATTAGAGAAGCTTATGTGCTCACAAAGAACGAGGCAGCAATTAATCTGTCTCATATATTGTCACATCACCGTTCAGACACTTGAGCTGTACAAGAGCCATTCCAAAGTAACGTCTACATTTTTCATTCTATTCGGTCTTGATTTCACCTAAATTTTGAGACACTACCATGAAGGAGATATCCCCAGAGTTTTCAACATGATATTTAGGTATTAATAAATGATATACATTTTACATTAAACATCATTTACACACGCAAGCTGGACTGAACAGGAATATTTACAAGACAACGATACAGATCATTCTCTTCCTTTCAAAAAGTTAGGGGCTCAGAGCACTTAGCACTATCTTTGGCAAAAGTAAAATTGGTAATGTGGATGGATGAATAGAGGGGGAATAAAAGGAGAGTAAAATTTTAATGTTTTAGGAGAAATTAAAGAAGAACAGATGCAGAGCCCAACAGGAGGCACATTCAACATCAAAGCTATAAAAATACACAACTACTTTATAGGGCAATTATTTTCCTAATTTGTTTTGTGTTTACAGTTTTAATTTAGACGGCTCATATGTCTTTGAGAAGATTTTCTATCAGTCTAGACTAGGCACTTCCCTCTTTGATCACCAGTTTTGTTTTGGCCTGCTAACCCTCTGATTCAATTACTCCTACAATGGTAAATCTGAGAGCGTACTTTTTCCTTTATCATACATGACTAATTTCAAATGTGTGGGGTTTTCCTCTTGAAGACTCAAAACAAGCATACAATAGAAATGAAAGCTTCCAGCAAAGTGTTTTTTATTCGTTACTGAGCAGTGCTCTCCACTCAAAGGGATATAGAAGATCATATTGAAATTATTGGGCCCTATTTTAAAGATCTAAGCGCTCGGTCTGAAACGTGTGGCGCAAGTGAACTTAGGGCGGGTCCAAATCCATTTTTGCTAGTTAACGGCGGGTTCGTGAGTTCTGCAGCCAGACTCCCATATGACGTGTCAAGTGTAACTTTGTGTGGAGTTCTGCAGCCAGACTCCAGCGTGACCTGCCACGTGTAGCTTGTTGCCAGGTATGAATGTGTTCCCTTTTGAATCTGGAATTCGGAATAATATTTCTAAATTTTGTAAATACATTTTAAGTGTTTTGATATATGTTTAATTTGTGTTTTTTTAATACCCTGATACATAACACTGTAGAACTGAGACAGGGTGTACTGTCTTTTTCTCATGACTGTAGATATGACTCATAAAAAATAAAAAGAAAACATTCTTCTGAACAGTCTGAAACTTCTACACTCTTAACTCAAAGCAAATACATCATCAGAGCTTGAAGTTTAACTGACAATACAGAGAAACGACAATAAATGATTCCATCTTATTACCTTTAAATTTCTTACTTTTTTTTTTAGCAGGTTTGTTCACTTATTTTCAGGCATTTGAGCATTTGAGATTTGTGACAGAAAAGTACGACACTTTGTCTTTCACCATCATCATCCCACCTCCTTCCTCCATCAAACAGCTTGCTGGCACTGACATTTTCCCTAAAAGACCAAACATGAATCTTGAATTGTCATTAGGCAATTTGTGATTAATTACCACTCTGCGAAATGACATTGTGGAGGGAAATTGAGGTAGCCTTGATTAATTAACTTTATATGCTGGGTAGTTTATTTCAAAATGGAGAGTGTGGTAATTGAATTCCTGTGCAATTCCTCATTTAAGGTAATTAGGATGATAGCTCAGAGGTCTAAAACATAGAGGGCTCCAACTTCACAACACTTTTTTCTTTCCAAAGCTGAATTTACAAAGAATCCTGCTAAACAAATGGGTTTAAGATGAAGATGATGTTTGATGTATGGAAAAATGTATGTTTTTTAATAAAATTTATAGCTTGAAGGGGCGATATGCCCATACTGAAACCATACACTGTTTCAAAGTGTAGGCTTTTTATAAATAAGTCGCACGCAAACCATACACATTTTCCCTCAGAAATTCAAGATATTTGCGTATTTATCATCCCCACTCAATGCATTTGCTGTAAAAATAACACAATCACAATGCATTGCATTACCTCACTGCTCCAGACACACCCTCAATCCCGTGCGGATCGGTCATACGTAGCATAGCATAGGACCACTGTCACTTTACTACAAAAAGGACTGGTTGGGACGATAATGCTGACTGTTAGTTTTGTGGACAGGTGCACAGGCTACAAAAAAGCCAAAGCTTGAGGCGTAATATTTCACTCTTCACCTGCAAATACAGTACGGGCGATAGAATAGCAATGGGCCATAGCAAACATGACATATAAAGCAGACATGCTCGCATTCTGACACGGCCAAACCATTTCTGACCCAAGCAATTAATATCAATCAAAACTCACTTTTGTCCCCAAAACCCCCACTGCAGAAGAGAAGGACGATCAATGGAGTTGCAGGTGAGAACGCTAGCGAGGTAGCTGTTTTCTTATTTCAACACATTGATCTGCCAAAAATTTCATAAATGTTGAAATTTTCCACTTGCTAGCTTGCTCCAGCCATCTCACTTTATAACCGTAACCTAACGTTAATGTCACTCAAAGAAAGTTGACCACGTTAAAACAGATTATGTCACCAAAATGGCTGGCGAAATTTTCCACCTGCAGGCTTGCTCCCGTCCACCACCACCACAAGCTAATGAAAAACTGCAAGCTGATTGAAAGAAAATGTTTCAGAACGTGCAACATCCAGCAAGGTTTCTGTAAATGTATTCTAGTTCATAGCATTCTCAGCACTATTGTTATGAACTCTTGGGGGGTTCAGCACTGTTCTATGCTTTCTCTATTTGTAGGTAATGGGTCCTACAGGGCTTGCTGGGGTCCCAGTGCCTTAGAAATTGCCTTGCAACCCTTTCCATACTGATAGATTTCAACGACTTGGCTTATCATTTGTTCTTGAATTTCTTTAGATCTTGGCATCATGTGCTTCTTTTAGCCTCTTTCACATTGTCAGAGAGTTTTTATGTAAGTGATGTTCAGATGAGCCTGTCCTCCAACAAAATACACCCGGAAAGATTGTTTGTCAAGCAGCTTATTACGACCTAAAGTTATGTTTGGGAGTTAAGCGACCTCTAGCGGTTGTTTAAATAACTAAAATCTGTTTTCCATCGTCAGCGTCGCCTTCAGTAAATCCCTGACCTAAACCTAATCCTAACCCTAATCCTAATACTAAACCTAACCCTAACCCCAACCCCAATCCTAATCCTAACCCAAACCGTTATTTTAAGTGTAAATATGACTGAAACTGTATCTGGAACTGAAACTGTAACTCTAACAGTCCCTTCCTGCTGCCAGTAGGGGTGCAATTTTAGGAAACGCTCCTATGGGTCGTAAATCAGAGAAAATGAGAATAATCGACCTATTTGAGCGTATGGTTGGAAGACAGGTTGGTTCAGATTGAACAGGGATGGCAGTAATCATGCCTAAATGTGACTAGTGAAATTGATCCCAATTATCGATGAAATTCCTTGATTTACTAAATAAGGGGGCAATCACTTTTTCACATAGGGCCAGGAACAATAACATGGCATTTTTCCTTCAATAAATGAAATCATCATTTTAAAACAGCATTCTGTGTTTATTCATTTTATTTTTGTCCAATATTAAAATTACTTTGATCAACTCAAACATTTATGTGTGACAAATTTGCATAAATGTAAGAAATCGGGAAAGGAGAAACACTTTTTCCACAGCACTGTACACCAATATACGCGTCAAATGAAGACACTGGAGGGGGATGTAGGCAGATTTCGCTGATGATTTCCAGAGATCTACAAAAAATTTGAAAAAAACTGCATGCATTTTTCTCAATAGCACTCTATTTGGATAGATGGACATAAGGTTGAAAATTGGCAAAGGGTCCCTTTAAAGCACAAGTATCAATGTGGTGCAAGCACATCTGTACAGTCATGTAAACAACTGGTTACTAATGATAGGATTATGCACTGGTCAATTGAGGAAAATAATTGCCAGCTTGTAATAATAATTGCCCCTGGTGTAGAAGGTAGCCCTTTTGCCACTTACAAAGTGACCGCTCTTCAAATATTTATGAATAGCTACATTCTAATTCTCAACAGTGTTTGAATAAACCCACATTGGCCATTTTTCGTTTCAGTCTCACACAATTTTTTTCAGTTTACTGCGTGTTTTTGGCCTCAGGTGGGTGCCAAATTGTGTTGATGTGTCCAAACATACATACTGTGTGTCCCTCACAGGTTTTACGACCACACCATCCAATAAAATAAGGGCGCGATCTTTTCACGAAAATGTGTGGCTCACATCGCATATCGTGGACAGCTGAGTACTGAGTGAATTTCACAAATAGCAGTAAAAGATACTTTCTAAGTTTTTGTTACTGACACTCCAGCATCTGTGAACACCCTGGGATGCACTCTACAAGAATAACATGTTTCTCACCTTTCAGACAGTATCCTGTCTGCATATTACTGTTGGCTGGAAAAGTCCCAGGGCACTGTAGTTTATTGTTTTAATATCTGTTGAGTTCTAAAGTGCTAGCTCTCAGGTGAATCTGTGTCTGTTATCTGCAATCTTTGAAAATAATACTTCAAGCCATTAGAAACGGAGACATAAAGGGGGCTCAGAAAAAGCATTACACACACACACACACACACATATGCGCACACACACATTTAATGGGAAAAACATGGAGGAAACGCGACAATTATGGTCTGTGAGGCCGCGTTGTGCATTTGCCATTTACTCCCACTTCCTTCAGGTAAAATCAAGAGCAATTCATGTAATGGCAGATAATTTGCTCATCTTCAAAGAGGCTTCCTCCAGCACACAGCCAACAGTTTAAAAGAGAGATGTCAGTGTTTCTTTTGTATTTAGATAGCACAGTGAGCAACACTCACCGGAGCGTGTTAAGATTACTCAACCAATTAAAATGCCAGGGCAGAGCGGGCATAAACTGCAGGGTCGCACCCTAACGGTAAAACAAAATAAACACGAGCAGAGGGATGGGAGAAAGAATTGTTCATTACCAACAGTGGAAAAAATGAACATAACTCAATTACAGTCAGCTCAAAACTGCAAAAACCCGCTCACATCAAGGCTCTGTTGAATAAAGCTTAAGTATAAATTGGTACAGAGATGAAGAGCCTTATACCTTGGAGTACTAAAATCTGCACCTTCCTAGGTAGCATCAATTGAGCATAAGGAAGTGGACTTGCAAATCTTGAAATAAGCAGGGAAATTATTCTTCTGTGAAAATAAACTTAAGAAATAAATAGCACAGGCATATTAACTGTATTCAACCAAATGCACTTTGAGAGACAGAGAAGCAGTCAAGGATTGTTTCCCTTTCAGGAGTATGATCGAATATGATTTGAATTTTCTTCACAGAACATGCTAATGCTACCGCAAAAATTTGCCACTGGTAAGTCAACGCAATTGAGGTCAGGAATACTGAATTAAGAATGTTGAAACAATGCTAAACTTTCTGAAAAATCAGCTCTTCAGAGCTCAAGAACAGTGAAGGATTTTGGGGAGAGAGAGAGAGAGAGAGAGAGAGAGAGAGAGAGAGAGAAAGAAACTTCCCATCAGAGGTTTTTGGATTTTCCTATTGAGACATCAGAGCAATGTTAACCTGCTATGCAAACATACACCAATCAGCTACAACATTAAAACCATATTGTGAAGGTCCCTCACATGCCACCAAAACAGCTCCACCAGAACGGAAGTCCATTTAAAATCCCAGACGCAAGAACTCCCAGCAGAACAATTCCCAGAGTATCCTCCTCTCTCCACAACCTTGTTTTCTTCGCACAGTGCATCCTGATGCTATTTCTTCCCCAGGTAAATGGTGCACATTTAGCCAACTGATGCACACAACGTGAAACAAAACAGGACAAACTGGACCAGGCAACCTTTTTCAGTTGCTCAAAGGTAGGGTTCCAATTCTGAAGTGCCCAATGAGGTGCTTTAGTTGTTGGACCAGGGTTAGGATGGACTGGTCTACACCAACAAAGCACTATATGCAGCAGATTGCGATGCACTGTGTATTGCGACACATTCTTCGCGTAAGTTTTATGAAAATTCTCTGTGATTTGTGCCATTGTAGCACTTCTGTCAGTCTGGAGCAGATGGGATAGCCTTTAGTACTGTTGTGCATCAATGAGCCAATGAGAATCCAATACCTTGTCACCAGTTCATGATTTGTTCCTCCTTGGACCACTGTTGGTAGGTGCCTAGTACTGCTGATTGGGAGCACCCCAGATGCCTTGCCAGTTTGGATATGCTCTTACCCATTCGTCTGACCATCATATTTTGGCTGTGTAAAAATCATACAGATACCATTTCTTCCTCAACTGATATGTTGATTACAAGAACCGACTGCTCACTCACCGTCTGAGGTCTGTTTACAGACATGCGCCATTGTTACGAGATAGAAGTCATTTGCTTGATCTGCGAGTGGTTCAATGTTTTGTTTAATCAGTGTACTGTAAAAGCTGGGGTAGAGATGGGTAGATTACTGTGTAACAGTGGAAGAAAGGTGTTCTATGAAAGTAGGCATCTTGTTGAATACAATCCCACATGCCAGGGCACTGAATGCTTATTCACACTCCACTGCTAGCAGTAATGCCCTTTCTTTTAAGCGTTCTAACTTTTAAAAGCATAGCCAAGATTTCTTTCAGGCTAATTAATATGATGTGGGCTGCTGTGATTTTTTTTAGAAGGATTAATAACTACTGATCTGGAACCTCATTTAAACAATTAGTTTAATTAAAGAAGCTGATGGAAATGTTATCAGAAAATTATGCATCGAGGGAAAATATATAGGGGTGATTAATAAGCATATGAAGCAACTTAATTCTGCATTAGCAATGGTTACTGGTCTTTATTACCAGTTTGAATATCATGCTTTACAAGGCTAAATACACTGAAACAGAACACTCATCCGTGCTCACTGGGGTGACTGCTGATTGAATTTTATAAATAATAAGTAAATTAATGGGTTTTTATTCAGCCATAATCCCTTTGAGTGAAGGGACAAATTGCTAACAAAGACGAGATTCCAATAAAGCTGCTGTCGGGTACACCCCCTTAGTTGTTTCTTTGTATCGTCTTTACCAAAAGAAATAGACAGGTATGAAAAGTAATATCTACTGTAACCAAAAGTAAATGACTATTTTAGCACGTTCAAGAGGTCAGTATTGTGTGACAAGCATCAACGAATGGGCAAAGGATCCCATCTTCAGAACCAAGATGAATGGTCGACTTGTGCACTGAGAGATAAGAGAAGCCTTTTCTGTTTTCTTCTGATATTCTCTGTGTACCCAATGAAGTGTCAAGAGTGCTACTCAGCTTGATAATGAGTGCATTCCGCGCTCTTCGCTCACAAGTTAAGAATATGGACGGTGGCCATTTCGCAGCATCACTGCAGTACCCGTGCGCACAAAAGAAAATAAATGGATCAATAAAAGATACAAAGTGTCTTTTCCAAAATGACTCAATGTCTGCAGAGACTGGATCTCAAACAATGACCGAGCGCAATATATCTCTGCCTCTTGAACAAAGATGCAATGTATCAAGTTAATTGTGGGAAAATCAAAATCACATGCAGCTGCTGGAGCCGGCGTAACGAGCTCCAGTGTTCCTGAGATTAGCTATAATGAGGGCAGTAGAAGGACAGAGTATCTCATTTAAAGCCATAAAAATACCATAGATCTAGATGCATCCTCTGACTAAAACCAACCGTTGCCAGAGAACCTGTCAAAACAAGCTCCTGGAAAGCCTCATGCCACAATCTAGCACAATCCAGTGGGACCAATAATAACACGATGCCTGTCTCTTCATAATTCGGCAAAAATAGCCCCGGAAAGAGGGCGTTACCCCTCAGCCCCTGGATTATTTCGAATGAAAATATAACCCCAATTCCAAACTAGTTGGGACAAAGTGTAAATTGTGAATAAAATCAAAACGCGATGACTTTCAAATCACATCAAGCCAGTATTTTATTCACAATAGAAAAGAGATAACATAGCAAATGTTGAAACTGAGAAATTTTACAATTTTATCCACAAAATGAGCTCATTTCAAATTTGATGGCTGCTACAGGTCTCAAAAAAGTTGGGACAGGTGCCTGTTTACCATGGTGTAGCATCCCCTCTTCTAATTAACACAGAGTGGAGGCGTCTGGGCATTGAGGAAACAAATTTCTTGAGATTAGCCATTGGAATTTGATCCCACTCTTGTTTAATACCGAGGCTTCCAGCTGCTGGAGAGTTTTGGACTCTCCTTTGGCGGACTTTTCGTTTAATTATGTGCCAAATGTTGTCAATCGGTGAAAGATCAGGACTGCAGGCAGGCCAGTTCAGCACACGGACTCTTCTACTACGAAGCCATGCTGTTGTAATAGCTGCAGTATTTGGTTTTGCATTGTCCTGCTGAAATACACAAGGCATTCCCTGGAATAGATGCCATCTGGAGGGGAGCATATGTTGCTCTAAAACCTTTATATACCTTTCAGCATTCATGGTGCTTTTAAAACATGCAAGTGTCCCAAACCATATGCACTAATGCATCCCCATACCATCAGACATGCTGGCTTTTGAACTGAACGCTGATAACAGGAGGGGTGGTCTTTCTCCTCTTTAGCCCGGAGGATACGATGCCCATGATTTCCAACAAGAATGTAAAATTTGGACTTGTCTGACCACAGGGCACTTTGCCACTTTGCTACAGTCCATTTTAAATGAGCCTTGGCCCACAGAACACGGTGGCGCTTCTGAATCATGCTCAACAATGGCTTCCTTTTTGCATGATAGAGTTTTAGGTGGCATCTGTGCATGGCACGGTGGACTGTGTTTACAGACAGTGGTTTCTTGATGTATTCCTGGGCCCATTTAGTAATGTCAATGACAGAATCATGCCGGTGAGTGATGCAGTGGCATCTGAGGGCCCGAAGATCACGGGCATCCAGTAAAGGTCGTCGGCCTTGTCCCTCACGCACAGAGATTTTTCCAGTTTCTCTGAATCTTTTGATGATGTTATGCACTGTCGATGATGAGACCTTCAAAGCCTTTGTAATTTGATGTTGAGGAACATTGTTTTTAAAGTATTCCACAATTTTTTACGCAAGCCTTCACAGGTTGGAGAGCCTCTGGCCATCTTTGCTTCTGAGAGACTCAGCCTCTCTAAGACATCCCTTTTATAGCCAATCATGTTACACACCTGATGCAAGTTAACTTAATTACTTGCTAAATGTTCTTCCAGCTGATTCTCTTATATTTTAATGGCTTTTTCAGTCCTTTTTTGCTTGTGTCCCAACTTTTTTGAGACCTGTTGCAGCCAGAAAATTTGAAATAAGCTCATTTTGTGGATAAAAATGTAAAATGTCTCAGTTTCAACATTTGAAATGGTATCTATGTTCTGTTGTAAATAACATTTTGGCTCGTGATCTGAAAGTCATTGCATTTTGATTTTATTCAGAATTTACACTTCGCCCCAACTATTTTGGAATTGGGGTTGTAAATTGACAAAGACTCTTGCAAGTTATCCTATGGAATAAAAAATACAACATGGCGGCTGTGGCAGCCATACTAGACATCTGAGTGCTGTCAAATTCAATAGGCTCCTGTAAGTACACAAGACCAAGCCACACAGCAAAAATGGCTTTGATTGATGGAGGCATTTTTGAGTTATCATGCAGAATGGAAATTGAAGATGGCGGATGTGGCAGCCATATTTGATATCAGATCGCAGCCGAAATCGATAGGCTTGTGTAGTAACTGTATCTTGATGTCTTAACCGAAAATCGTGAGGATCGGTGATGGCGTTTTTGAGTTATGGCAGGGAATGGAAATTAAAGATAGTGGCTATGGCAGCCATATTTGGTTTCGGATTGCGGCCGAAATCGATAGGCTTATGTAGTAACTGTACCCCGCAGTCCTCACCAAAAAAAAAAATCATGATCGGTGATGGCGTTTTTCAGTAATCGCACGGAATCAAATGTGGACGGACAGACAGACGGACGCCCTTAGTCGGGGCTGAGGGGTAAAAAAAAAAACAGCTTAATGCAAACCCTGGTTTTATAAAGAAAACAATGCACAAATTCCATGTTTTCTGGTCTCATACTATGCCACAGCACCACAATGAGGTCTTCTTGCAGAGGTGCGACATCAACCCTGGACTGATAACCTCAACGGGACTTCCCTGGTTAAATAAAGGATAAATTTAAAAAAAAAAAAAAAAAAAAAACCCCGAGATTGCGTACTGCCATGCACAGCCAGGTGTCCAGGTCATCCTATTCATAGACTGTGTTTGGATTTGGTATATTTTCTACATACTGCGCACTGCTATAGTACGGCATGTCAATTCAGTGCACATGACATGACTATCTTGCCCAGTTGCACATACATCAGCTAAATACAGGCCTTTCCCACAACAGGCATATAAATATACTCAATAATCGCATCAGTATGTGCATGCAAGCAGGATTTACTTACCTTTAGGACAGCTCCACATCATCAGTCAGGCAAACTTACGCTTATTGGCATTTGCTTTGTCATGGTAATTAAATTGTGACCAAAGGGCATTCTCTTGGCTCAAATTTTATTTTTGTTAACTTGGTAGCTTTTCAAGAAGAATGACATGCAACAGGTCTCTTCAAGCCCGGTGGGCTACTAACCATACGGTTAAACCGCGCTTTAGTACTAAAACCTCCACAAGAAGATAGGCGATCAATAATCAGAAAGGCATTCCCAGAGATTACAAGGAGTCAGCGCCGAAAACTATTCATCCCCATAACAGGCATACAAATCAACTCAAGACCACATCAGTATGTACACACACAGCATTTTCTATCCTTAATAACTGGACCACAACGTCAACTACCATTCTCCACTTGCTTTTTGATCCCCTAAATAGAGCCTTACCTAGTGCTATTCCATCAGCTAACTTGTTTAAATAGCATTTTAGTAAGCTACCAAGTTAGCAAGAAACAACTATAAAGTTTGCCCTGAATTGCGGCAATTTTGTCATCTTCTCTCTATTGATTTAGACTCTCAGACTAATTTTGCTGAATTCTACCATTCCATCACTCTCCCAATCTCTCCAAAGCTTCACGGTAGGAAAACTGAGTTATGCAAATTTGAATGGTGCATCATATGAATCTTGTTAAGCTCCACAGGGTTATAGCCCCCTCCAATGAAATATTTAATCACAAAGATGAGCTGGCAGACATGATGTATAATGCGATTCAGCCTTACGGCGAGTGTCTTCACCGGCAATTGAGAACTTGCGCTTTAATTTGCCATTCATCAGTGCCATTCTGACAGCTTTGAATAACCCCATGTTTTTTACTTATTTATGAAGATTAAATATGCCTTAAATCAACAGTTTCTCCTCAGATATATCATCTTTATATTTAAGGTGGCTGAATTTTCATCATTCGGGCAGCAGGAGAGAGATTTAAATGATCTTTTTGTATCCGCACCATTTACCCAAGGAAACCAAATTTCTCCTTTACACATACAGCACTTAAATATCAGTGCCATTGGCTACAAGTCCTGAAATACCAATTTTTGTCATTGCATAAGAATCATCCTTTTAACTGAGGAAAAACACCAGTACTTCCTTGCCATTAGAGTGTGTCAATAGTACTTTGCAGCCCAAATCCTTGCTTCCAAAGCAGCACTAATTAAAACTCCATGTTAACCGTCCTATACAAGTAGGAGGGGTAAAATAATACATTTATACGCAAGCTGGTGTGGTGGTGGGAGATTATTAAAAGGGACTAGCAGCTTTAGGGGTGAGACAAAACAGATCAATAATCCCCCCTTTTTAACCCTTTGTTGCATAGTGTTTACTAAAGTAATCAAACCCACCTACTGCCCTTAATAGGCAAAGAGGAAAAAAGTCATGTAAAAAGGGTTAAATTGAGAATGTGGAAACCGAATGAGAAAAGGCTATGGGAGTATGGATATAAATATACGGTACAAACAAATTATCAGAAACACTTACACAAACTATCTACAGTCAGTTCCAGAAGGATTTGGAAAGTGGCGTAATTTTCATCATTTTAGCTGTGTTTCCATCCACAATGAAGAGTCAACTTTCATATTAATTAAAATATTTTTCAAAAATCTCCACTTGCAGTCTAATTTACTCACACAAAACTCCAGTGGTTGTCCCCGCTTCTCTAGCGGAGGGTCTTGAAGGCAAAAGTGAGCCTTGATTGCTTGGGTACCATGATGGAAATATAGGTGGTACTGTCTTGTCCTACAGGATTGGTCTAGCGGGATGACCCAGTAACCCTGATTGGAGATCTCCCTCAAAGTTCTCCGCATACAAATCCTCACTGCAAACTTTTACATTTAATAATTTGCTGTCATGTCTACTTTATACACTGTCCATCAAAAAAATAACCTAATGGGCGGTTGAGGCTTTTCATATAGGGCCCCACAACTGTAACTGTGAAACACCTTGCTGAAAAGAATTAAGGCATCAGACATAGTCTCAAAATTTTAATTTAGATTAAAAAAAAAGTTGTATGATCAGGCCTTATGAGACATAACCTGGTAACAGGGGGTTGAATCCTGTTGTCAGGTTTCGAGCCAAATCCACGATGGCTCCACCTTTCTGGACTGTTCCTTGATAGGTGGGTTGGGTTGTATCCCTCCCATAACTGCATGGCCCCCTATCTCTGTTCTCCTGACTATGCGGCCATAGTTTATTCCTGATGGATCCTACTTTTCTGTACCCTCTCATTTTATTACATATCCTACCATTCCTCAACTGGCCTTTTCAAAAATCTTCCTCCTCCATCTTGTCAGTGGGGCTATTGTCCCCAAATCCCTGTTGGCTCTTGCCACTGCTGTCTGGCCTCCCATTTGCGGCCGCCTACACCCTCGTGTGCTCCTAATCATCACCACACCCGCCATCTAAGCCACCCTACTCAGGACTTCTACTTCATTGCAGCTTAACTTCAGTTCTATCTACATAAACACTCACTGACCGTGACCATCATTTCATTATATTCCCAGAGCCAGCCGGTGGAGGATGGAGTCTCGCCCCCCAACTCTTAACCTCAGGTTTTCTCTTGGGGTGGTTAGGCTAGGGTTTTCAGGGAAGTGTGTAATGACTTAGTTAAACGCACCAAATAAAAATGTTTTGATTGAATATTTTATCAATTCTTCATTCCAAAGTGCTGAGTTGTGCTGCATATCAGTACTAAAATAGTTCTTCTTCTTCTTTGTATTATTATTATTATTCTGTAGAACGGCTGTACCTTACTTGCTTTTTTTCAGCCTTTCCTCTATTGAGGAAAAATAATATATTTATAATAATATAATATAATATAATATTATTATTATTATTATTACTACTACTACTACTACAACTAATACTACGACTGCTGCTACTACTTCTATGACTAATATGTTCCACCATTAATTTATTTTGACCTCATAGTGGAAAGATTTTGGATCAGAGTGTAGAGAAACAAAGTACTGCACTCTTTTTTTCCATTTTTGAAACAGGTGGTGGAGTGTGAGCAGTTAAGGCCTTTGAGAGTCTTGCTTTATTCCTGAAAATGTTTTATAGATGTGTATTTATGTGCATTTCAGTCAATGGGCCTTTTGCCATCCACACATCCAAACACAGTATGAGAGGATCCATTGACTAATTGGAATAAACACTAGCCACCTGCCAGACCTTGGAGCCAATCGCAGTGCTAGCCCAGGAGAACAACAAAAATCCAGGCCAGGTCTTAAATGATATGAGGCAGCAACACCGTATTCTTCACATGGGAGCCATCTATGACACCCCCTGCTCTCCTCATATCTCTAAAATTCTTATTATAAAAACTTAATTAGATTGAAACCTGCATAATTCTTCTCTACAATCTATTTTTATCATGTGTACATGTTGTTATCCCCAAAAGCAATTTCTATTATAACATATCTTATCTTCAGATATTTTTTATGGCATTGAACAAATAACCATATCCTAAATTCTAAGTTGGTGTTGCACGTGGAAGTTCTTGAAGCACCAAAAACTTTTCCATTTTTACTGTTTTCCATGGAATGACCACAGAATCTTACTCCATACAACTCTACTTTCTGTACACTTTCATATGCTGACAAAAAAGCAACAATCCAAACAATATATCAAGCAATCAATCATACATTGTATGAATTGATATTTAGTTCAATTTTTTTTTTTACCTGCATAGAATTCTGGACTGTAGACTGCACCTACAACAGGATTCAGTTTCCAGCCTGTAGATGGAAATGCATTTAATTAGTTCACAATTAATTTAAGCCACATTCAGGGAACCATAGATTCTATGAGCAACACAAATAAACAAGAAATTGACCAAATTGACCATCCCTCGATGGTGGTGTCAAAGACTAGGAAATGATAATTAAAAAAAAGACCAATCACGGATGATCCAGGCAACATGAGCTCTGCATTGGTGTTTTGATATTCGTAGGGAGGGTAACTACAATTGCACCACATCCTCTGGCCATAGTTAACAGCTGCGGCATTTGCTTGAGAAAAATCCACGGTAATACTGGTTGAAGTTTTTAGCAGAAAGGTTGTCTCATTTCTCATCTACACTCCCACTGCTGCTACTCTTTCTGCTGCTTGTATACGCCTACCTTCATCCAAGCTGTTGAAGTCCAAACTTCCATTTATCATGGAAATAACTTTTAATAAAATTAAACTTTACTTTGTCTGATTGGCAAGCTGCATGTAAGCCCATGACATAGGGTGCTATTCTGGAGTCTTTGGAACCCCAACGAAAGACTAGATCAGGGAACAAAAACCGATTTCTGAAGCTGATTGGTTGTAAACAGTCGTGGCGGTTCTTTGACTCTCACATTATAGATCCATTCACATTATTTGGTTAAATCAATTGTACTGACCAGCTGCTGAATTCACCAAGGTCTCTAGTTTTGTGTCTTTGCAAATGGAATCGCATGTTACAGTAACATTATCCACAGTTTCATCCATCACAAACAGGTCATTTATTGCTTAAGCCCAGTTTGATAGTTTTGTGGTCTGCAATTAAGGTGTTTCTATTACAAGGGGCTGAACAACACATTACGGGGGTGTGTCAATGAAAAAAGTTGGCGCTGCGCAAGCTTCATGTCAAAAAACTTGTGTGCATTTCGACTCGTGCAGACTGCCTATGAATGCAAATGCAATGGTAGTTTCATGAGAATGCATCTCAGCCAGCAGAGCTGTTTGAAAATAAATGCACACAGTGCTGTGAAAAAAATATTGCCCATTCCCAATTTCTTATATTTTTGCAAATTTGTCAAACTTAAACGTTTCAGATCATCAAACTAATTTTAATATTAGACAAAGATAGCCCAAGTTTGCATGTCTGCTGTTTTTTTTTATAATGGTCAATATCTTTTCTTAAAAACGCACTGCCTAATGCACTGATCACTACGTCCCACAGGTCCTTCATGCTTTGCGTAGGTTCTCTGTTGGTGTTTGTTCTTTACCTGAAAAAATTAAATTTCCAGTTTGCTATGTTGTTAACACATTGGTTTCCAAGGGAATAAGAGTGGCTGATCTTATTTGCCTGAATAGAACCAAACCCCACTGCAACAGCAGGTAACTAATTCATCTTAGAACAACCCTGTTGACAACAGTGCCACAGTTGCACAATCACATGGTGTCATGAAAGTATTGGAATTGAGTTGGATACACCCAGTTTTTGATCTGGGATAGCATTAGAACTTGCATCTCAGCTTCCGGATAGCTCACTCGGTTAAAGCACCGTATTGCGGAGCAGAAGTGACTATCACGGCGCGGGTTCGATCCCCGGTCGCACCAACCGGCAGTGGTCTGCAGCTTTTTCAGAGTAGCGCACAATTGGCCATTGCGCTACAGGGATGCAAATTGGGAAGGGACTGCCGGGAAGGGAAATATAAAAAATGGTTGCTTTGTTTGTTGCTCAAGCGCCTCCTGTTGGCCAGACGGGCGCTTGTCAGGAAGATTCTAAGCTTGTTCATGTTCGAGTATCCTCCGCCCTCGCTCTGAACTTGTGAGGATTCAGCCAATGAGTGTAAAGAAGCAGTAGTTGAAGGGCACGTGCGTCGGAGGAGAGCCATGAACCGTCCCTCTCTCCTGAATTGGCAACAAAGGGTCGCATACGAGCAAGCCTTGTACATAGTTCCTCAATTGGGCATTCCAGATTCGGGTCGGATTGGAGATGCCAAATTTATAGAAAATTAAAAAAAAAAAAAGAATTTGCATCTCCCGACTGCGTTTAGGTTATCAGTTAAGGGCCTCAAGTTTTGTAGCAAGTTTCCTACACTATGCCACAAACAGGAATATATATCAGTTTATACTGCATTAAATGTCTCTAAACCATCCTTTTAATGTCAAGCATTAACAAAAGATTAGCGAGATTCCAGGGTTATGGTTCATGCTCATATCAGAAAGTGATGATTATGAGAATGAGAGGTTAAAGCAAGACAGTTGTCTTAAATACTAGGCTCATGCAATAGAAGAACCAGCTAAAGGCAATTACTCAGAGACCCGTTTGATCTCTCCCTCGGTTAAACAATGAGATCGGAGAAATTGCAGAGGCAGGGGTCGTATGACACATACGTACTTGGCCATTTGCTTTATTCTCTCAACAGTCTGCAGAAACCCATGGGCATGTGACGTGACCAATCAACACTTAATTTATCAGTGTCGGTGGCTAGCATGTGGTTAATTTATCGGTGTTATTCCTGTTATTGGTTTATCCATTCAAATTTAAAAGCACCTGCCCCATTTGCTTGAAAATGTCATTTTTCAAGTCACGGTCGACAAACAGTACAAAATACACAAGTAAATTTAAACAAACTGATCTGAACAATGAAGCTCCTATAAAAGTGGTGACAGCACATTAAGTTTTGTTTTATTATAAATGGCGTCCTGACCCACTCATGATTTCAATTTGCAGCTTTGTAGTACACCTAGCCAGAGCGAGGAGGGACCTCAGAATGTATTAAGTGTCAGTTCCTCGTTTATGCCAGCGAGGAAAAAAAAATAGAGGCTGGAACTGATAGTGCTTAAATTGGACTTTTCCAGGTCACAATGACTGGTTCAATAATTGGAAGGCGCAGGGAAAGTGAACTACTTCCTCAGCTCTGTAATCTGGCAATTTATTAAAGGTCTGGCTACCCCGTTTTTGCTTTCTCGGCACTTTCGCAACCAAACTAATGAGCTCTCTTAGATGGGGGAAGAGGTGATGTTTCCCCTCAAGACAGCCTCTTCCCCATTTATTGCACTGAAAATTTCCGTCCCTCAGTGCAGGTTAAGTTGAGCTAGTCGTATCATGAAACCAAATATATATTTAATAAATACTGATGTGGTGAACTCCAACACAAGGAAAAAAAAAAAAAACTGCAAAGAGAAGATACATTTAAAGTTATTTCAATAGAATGGCAAGACTGTAATGGAAAGCCTCAGTGTTCTACGAGTCCCCTGTCTAGCTAAAGTGATTAGATATATCAATATTATGCCTCCTGTCAAGCCTTAATTGTACAGGTATTGTAGTTGAGCAATGTAATACAATACAATATTTACACTACCACTTACTATTTCTGTTATTTCATGGAAAAGTGTCATTATCTTAAAAATGGTATTTAAACATTCATCCAGTTCCATAAATTTTGTGCAATAAAATCTTGAAGTGAATAACATTGCACTGAATCTTCACAATTATTTAATTTTCTTTTGTTTTACATCAAAACATTGGGAGGCTACATGGCATATAGGAAATATGCAGCTGAGATACAGTTGGCAAATATCAGAGCAGTAATGAGAATCTAAATTTGTTGCCATGACAACATACCTATACAAGTTTCACTTTGATTTGTGAAAGTAATATTTACACATTTCCCACTCTCTCCAGCTTTATAAAATATGTCAGAATGACAAATGCTGATTTAATCCTTGCCATAACCTTGGTTGTCCTACAAATACCCTTATTCTTTTTCTATCGCCATTTTCTCCTCATTTGGAATGATCAAGCTGTATGTGTTCTCTGCAAGCCTCTTCAATCAGTTCGGGAGCAGGCAGACAGGTGCATGCTTTCCTCTGAAATGTTACGCCAGTGTCTGGTTTTACTCTAAGGTCCACGAGTTAAACTCGCACAGACTTTGAGCCAGGATACAACATACAGACGAGCGGGGAATTAAAGGGTAAAACCTGAACAAATATGTGGAAAATCATAACACATGCAGATGCCTCTGTTCGTTTTCCTGGCATAGGTCCACAGGCTGCAGGTATTACTTTTGTGGGACAGTTAGGTTCAAATTGATTTTGAGATAATTGTGGGTAACAGGTTGATCCTTGCCGGATGTACCCAAACGTCTGAAGTGCTCCAAACATGCTTTCATACTGAGCAAGAAAGGAAACAAAAATCAATACAAGACTGACCAGAAACTAAGTATTTGTGGAATTATTATACAAATCTAATTTTTTTTATTATTATTATTTGGCATCTCCAATCCCACTCGAATCTGGAATGCCCAATTGGGGAACTATGTACAAGGCTTGCTCGTATGTGACCCCTTGTTGCCAATTCAGGAGAGAGGGACGATTCACGGCTCTCCTCCGAAGCACGTGCCCATCAACTACTGCTTGTTTTACACTCATTGGTTGAATCCTCGCAAGTTCAGAACGAGGGCAGAGGATACCCGAACATGAACAAGCTTAGAATCTTCCTGACGAATGCCCAGCTGGCCAACAGGAGGCGTTTGAGCAGAGAACAAAGCAACCATCTTTTTTTATATTTCCCTTCCCGGCAGTCCCTTCCCAATTTGCATCCCTGTAGCGCAATGGCCAATTGTGCGCTACTCTGAAAAAGCTGCTGACCACTGTCAGTTGGTATGACTGGGGCTTGAACCCACGCCGTGATAGTCACTTCTGCGCCGCAATGCGGTGTTTTAACCGAGTGAGCTATCCGGCTGCTCAATCTAATTTATTTTTAACAAATGCTCATTCACACTCATTTCCTTAAACATTTCTTTGTTTTGCAGTCACTTCTACTCAGTCTCCATGTGAGTATATTAAGCTGAAATTCACGCAGTTTTAGGCATGATATGCCATGGTCTCCAAACAGCTATCCCTCCAGGGAGTATCACAAAGAGGACTGCAAGAATGGCAAAGTTTGCTAGTATAAAGTAGTCATGGCTTTACTGAATAATTTGCGAATACCTACATAAGTAATCTTGCCCAGTGAATCGCAAATCACCTGGATGTTGATGGACTGGATTCCCTCATGATTTAACCAAATCAGAGCATTCAATAATCGGACACACAGTTGCACGGGCGTGCAAAAGATTGCACTCGCCATAATGACATCAAAGTTTTAAATATTTTTATATATTTACATGATAAAAATCTTTCACATTGTAGTTTTTTTTTTTTTTTAATCGTTTGCAAGTCTGTGCGCTGCTGCTCCTCCCTGTGTGTGTACCAAGCCTATCTTCATAAAGTGCCTTTAAAATATCAGTTAACAACTGACTATTGACTTTAGACTAGGTTTTTGTTGATCAATCACGCAAGAGCTTTACGCTACTTCAAGATAGCAACATGACAGCAGAGCGCCTGATCACACCTAATTTTAAGACCAACACACCAATGGGCACTCAATTTGGCGCAAATGCATTAGATATTTATGCAGCGTGGATGCTGGATGGGTATCTGCGTCGGTCATAAAGTAGCAAAGACGCGTGCGTTATGCTTTCTGCTGGGTGTAAGATAGAGGCCGAAAAACTTGAAATGCCTGACATGGTAGTTCAGGTGTCTTCAAAACTTGACTTCTTGGACTTAACAGACAAAAGTCTTGAAAGTTTTCCAATGAGCAAAACTTCTACTCTTCAATGTAAGAGTTCAGAGGAGATTTGCACACTTGTGAACTGAAAAACCACAAATTTATCTCCCTCTTCGAGAGCATTCTTGATCCGGCTAACTGTTCTGCAGGGGTTTTTCTTTACCAGGCAAAAAATTCTTCCTTTATCCACTCCAGTTGTCATCTCCGATCACCCAGGCTTTCTTTGGTGTTTCTGAGCTCACCAATGTGTTCTTTCTTTTGTAGAATCTGCCAAAATGTGAGTTGGCCAGACAGAAGTAAAACTAGTTCAGGCAGGAAACTCGAGCCAGAGTCTACATCAGCTGACAGCTGCCAGGTCTGCTACCAGCGGCATCAGTATCAGAGAGAATACACAAATTACAAAACAAAAACATCACATTGCTTTAACGTCTTGGCTATCTATTTAACAGACAGCCAAGCTATCTCTCCCCTCCGCTGTTCATTTTGCCATATATTACATTATACTCAATGCAAAATTCTTTTCGGTGTTTGATACAGTCTCCACCTGCTCGGAGATGCTCACTCTCCAACATTGGGGATTCCAAATTCTGCTCCCTGTCTGTCTATTACTCTTTACACTGCCTTTCCAAAAAAAAAAAAAAAAAAAAAAAAAGTCGCACACTAATGTCTTGATGCTTTGTTGGACCGCATGAAAGCTTTGATTACAGTGCACATTCGTTGTGGCATTGTTTTGACAGTCTTATACAATATTAAAATAAGTTGTATATGTTTCTGACCAGAGTTGCATTCATGTTTGGCTGAGATCTCGTACTAACGATTAGAGTTAAATCACTTCATAAAGCCTTCTCCAGCGCATCCCAAAGACTTTCAATTGATTAAGATCTGGGCTCTGTGGTGGTCAATTCATATACTCAGAGGCAATGAAAACACAACATCAGTTTGGATTCAAATAATTTTGTGAATCAAATTTATTTTCTTATTTTAACAATTCAAATATGTTGGGTGGGTTGACTTTGATGAATTAAATGTGTTAATGGGCTGATTTGGACAATAATAAACAGATGCATTAAACATAACGAGCCCAAGTTGAAAATGAAAAATCACAAGAAGACTGAACAGAACTCACATCTAAATATGAACTCAAAAGAACAGTCAGTATCGGGTGTGACCCCCACGAACATCCACACAGGCAGTACAACGTCTCCTCATGGACCTGACTAAGCGTCTTAGGTTGTCTTGGGGAAGTTGTCGCCACTCTGCCTGTAGTGCATTCTGGAGTTGCTGCCTGGTTTGAAGTCTGGGTACTCTTGATGAAAGAGAGCCCAGTTGGACGTCCCCCAAAAAACGTGGATGCTGGACGTACTACACCAAAAACGGTGAGCCACTTGCGGGCACTTACTCCTGCCTCTAGCATACCCAGGGCCCTGTTCCGTTGTTCAGTCGACAGACGTGGCATTATGACGCTTAAAAATGTTTTTTGTGTGGCTTTTATCATGCCTTTATATAGGGAAGACAACCCCTCCTTCATTTCAACCACTGTACTTGCACAACTCCTAATCCCATATGTTGTACTCAATATGGATTGATGAGAGTCCAACTCACACTGTTGAGTTACATGATGATCATTCATGTGTAACAAGGTACACATTGTGACCCCAATGGTCACTTAAGAACTCAAATTGGACTACTCAGGTCCTGAGCCAAAAATAAACCAAAATTTAGAGTATTGCGTTTTCATTGCCTCTGAGTATATATGAAAATGATTCCTCGTGCTCCGTCAACCACTCTATCACAACTTGAGCACTCTGAATCTTGACATTATCATCCTACAATATGCCTGTGCCCCCAGGGATTAAAAAATGCATTGATGGGATAGCCCAAGCATTCAGTATATTCAGGTGGTTTGTTAACTTAATTTTATTGCTGCATAATGTTGCTGACCCTAAACCTGACTATCCTGAGGCAACCCCAGATCATAACACTGCTTTCAGAGACATGCAGAGTGGGCGTTATGCATGACGGGTGAATTGCTTCATGGACTTCCTTTCTTACCCTAACACACCCATAAGAGTGGAATAACGCAAGTCTGGACTCATAAGACCAGGTGACCTTTTTACATTGCCCCTCAGACCCGTCTTTATTCTCCCTAGCAAAGTGAAATTGTGCTGTGGTTGACAAACTGATGATTAAGGCTGCCTGCAAGAGGCGACTAATTGATTACCTTCTTAGGTCTGTTCACAGACATTCCCTTGTGGCGTTATTATGAGATTAGGGCCATCATTTCAATTTGACTTCTGTCATCCGATCATGTCAGGACGTATTAACTGTCAAGTTTGTAGGCTCCAAGATCAGATCTAGCTCCCATTGAGATCTGATCAGCCAGACCAAATGCTAAAGTGGCCTGGCTCGCATTCATCTCAGAGAGGTGTGGACAGTATGTGGGCACAATTCGGACAATTTACCAAACAAAAGTATTGCGTCATCTTCCTGCAACACAAGAATTCTTTTCCAGAGCACGTAAAGCAAAAGGAAGATATGCAAAGATGGAGGAAAACCGGGGCTGGAGCACAGCTGAGACTTGCTGCCCTCCTGTACTGTGGTCTGACACCACTGTGCGAACCACACTTGACGGCAGTTACAGAAATAAAGCAATATTTTAGAAAATCGCTGACATGTTAGCAGCTCTCCCCCTCAGGAAAGGGCATCTCGTACTCGTCCTGATACCGTTACAAAATTTACTAAATATATTAAGATCTTTCTAGCACCATGAGCCATTTTGGGCACATCTTTCACGGGGAAATATATCGCAGGAATATACAGTATCTGATCATAATCCGATCAGGCAGGTACACATTAAAGTGTCGAGAGTGGACACACATATGCGAGCAAAGCTGATTCCCAATCTGGCGCATCGGATCGCAAAAAGTCCCATTGAAAAGGCAAGTGTAACCACAGCGAAGGTCATTCATTTCAGCTGTGAGCTGTCATACGGTTTTGGCTCACTGATGTATATATAGTCTCAACAACTCCACCTATGATTAATCACTCACAAGCTTTTATTCAGGCTGAAACTCTTTTATGGAAATTCCCCAGTGGTCTGCTCATTGAAGAGGCCAGAAAGTGAATCACTTCTCCTGTATTCCGCACAATTACAAAACAGCAGACCAAATAGGTATGAGTTGATCTGATGATTCGAAAAGAAAAGAATGACGCTAAAGCTTCCAATATATGTGACATTTCTGACAAAGGATGGTGCACATTGATTTCCAATAAACCAGCCAGCAGAAAGGGTTCCCAACTTACCATTTGCATAAGGGTTGACTGTCTTTTTATTTGTCATTACCCGTGCTGTTGCATTATTAACCTATGCACAAAAATGCAGAGTTAGTATTGGAAATGAATTAGTGGATTTGCATTTCTATCAAATTTCAGCTGATCTTACACAGGTATATCATTTACAGTGCTGTGAAAAGGCATTTCCCCTCTTCCCGAGCTCTTCTATTTTTGCTTATTTTTCATATTTAAATGTTTCAGATCCTTAAACTAATTTTAAAGGCAAAGGCAAGGTGAGTAAACACAAAATGCAGCTTTAAAATGATCATTTAATTTATTGAAGAAAAAGTGTTACTTAAAACCTGTATCACCAAAATGAAAAAGTAATTGACCCCCGAATCTTATGACTGATTTTGTCACCAGAGTACTGAGGTCACTACGTTAAGCTATTGGTGTTGGAGTGCTAGAAATAAAATCCCTATGGAAATTTATAATGGGGTTTGGACACTTTCCAGCATTACACCAACTCGAATTAATTTTATGAGCCGGTTTGCTTCCCGATTAGCCTACGGGTTATTAGAAAGCAAGCGATCGCATCAAATTGGCAGTTTATTGTTAAAAATGTTATGTTTTTGTATTTGTAGTCCAGTCTGTTGTCCACTTTTGTGAACTACATATAAACTAAACAAACGTGCAAGTGGCTTCTGTCTAACTTGACAGAAGCCAATCAGTAACATAAATTGCCGTTGGCTATCACCAGGAAACCGATAAACCTGCCTCCATGTGAAGTAATTATACAGCAAGCTACTATTAGCTAGATACATGTGATGAATAGAAATCAATGGATTACAGTGAATAGCTCTTATTTTGTCATTTAGCTATCTATCGAGCATTTATATGCACCAAATATGACTAGCTGAACCAGCGAATTAGCTGGCTAACAAGGTAGTTTGCTGGCGTAGCTCATTACAGTTGGTGCATATAAATTGACAGAGAACAGTAAATATTTAGTTTACTGTTACTTACTGTCATTAAGATAGCTAGCTAGCATTAATATGCACCAAATATAACTAGTTAAGCCGGCGAACTAGCTAGCTGTTGTTCGCTGGCTTAGTTAGTTAGCTAGCTATATTTGATGTATATAAGTGAATAGAAAACAGTGACGAGCCATTATTTTGCTACTTAGCTAGCACTGAACTGCGAGCATTTAGCAAGCAGCCATTTATATGAAGCAAATGTAATGTTAGCCTGCTGACTACTGAAGCCAGAAAACTAGCTTGCAGGCTAAGCTAGCAAGCTAGCTAGCTGTTTCCCTGGCTCAGGTAGCTATACATAGGTGGTGCCTATACATCAATAAAAACAGTGAATAGCAATTATTTTGCTGCTAAACAAGGGTTAGATGAGCAAGTCATAATTAATTAGCTATGTAGCTTGGTCACTTATGTATTGACAAGGCTAATTAGCTTGCTTGCAAACTACCAAGTTTTTATGCAAACAAACATTGGCAAAAAATACTTGGATATTGATATTGTAAATTGGTGCTAGAAGCAACACTTGATATCTAGCGAGGCAAGCATAACTAAGCAGATTTAGAGTAGCTAGCTAACAAATTAGCATAGTCTCACCAGGGTAAGCTAGCAATTATAGCAAGGTGCTGGATAATTTCTAATGCATGGCTATGAACTCATCCTGTCTGGGAATCAGGAGGATCATGAGATGTGTAGCTTTTGTAAGGCTACAAAAAGGATTTGCCTGTTGGCAAAAAATTAAAATGATTTAAATTGTAGACTACAGTCTAGAAAAACAACATTAAGTTACTCAGAAATATGATGCAAAATCTCAAAATCGATGGAGGCTTGAAAACAACAGGAATTACTTCAAAAGGGAATAAATTAAAAAGTCTATGGGTAAAATCGATGGGAACTTTTACTTCGGACACCAGCGTAATGTCGTCATCTCAGGGGCGTGTTTTCTCGACCAGAACCAGAAACATGTTTATTCTTTGGGTATTGGATGAGCGTTCTGGCAATATTATTATAATATTTGACAATAGTCTGTGTGAATGACATCTTTGTTTGAAGCAAACGAGAACCAAAGGTTGAGATGGGTTCAACACCAATTCAAGAATCTGGAAAGGGAATGCACCCATATTTCAACGCTTAACATTGCTCTGTGCCATGCTGATCGGCATTAGATAACATAAGGAAAAGTAGGCTGCATGTCAACAAACAATTTTTGGTCGGTGGTATTTGCAGGCATGTGTAAACATGTTTCTGGTCATCCATTTGATGTAACAAACGTTTTTCTGGTTCTGGTTGCAAAAACGCACTTGTACTTTATTGGCTGAAACAACTGCCATCAAAAGTTTGCAATAAGTAGCGAGGAGTAGTTCAAATAACTACGGAAGAATGTTGGCCCAATCTTCTTTGCAGAATTGTCTTAATTCAGCCACATCGGCAGACTTTTCAGGCATGGCCTGCCTGTATGAGGTCATGCCACAATATCTCAATCAAATTTGAGTCAGGACTAGGGCATTCCAAAACCTTCACTTTGTTTCTTTTCAGCCATTCAGAGGTTGACTTGCTTCTGTGCTTTAAATGATTGCCCTCCTGCATAACCCAACTGCACCTGAGCTCTAGGTCAACTGATGGCCAGAAATTCTCCTTTAGGCTTTTCTGGTGGAGAGTAGAATCAGTCATGGAAAGTTGCCCAGGTCCTGAAGCAGCACAGCAGATCCAGACCACTGCATTGCCACCATAGTGTTTTACTGTTGGTAAGACGTTCTTATTATGGAATAATGTGTTAGTTTCACAATGGATGTAAGGAGACCCACGTTTTCAATAAAATTCCACTTTTGACTCATCAGTCCATATTATCCCAAAAGGTTTTGGAGGGGTCATCAATGTTTTTTTATTGGCAAATGTGGGACGAACCATTGTTTTCTTTCTGGACGAGTCATTGATGCGATCTTGGAGAAAGTATTGTGGGATGACCACTCATGGGAAGGTTCTCCACAGTTCCGTTTTCTCCATTTGCAGACAATGACTCTCACCATGGCTTGCTAGAGTCTCAAAGCCTTATAAATGGCTTTATAACTCTTCCAAGACCAATAGATGCCAACAACTTTGTTTCCCATCAGCTCTTGAAGTTCTGGAGATTGCGGCATCATGTGCTGTCTTTTGCCTACTTTATATTTCCAGACAACTTCTATTTAAGGGATGTTTAGAATCTACAGGACTAGCAATTTTTATGCTTGGGTGTGTCAAGTGAAATTGACTGAATTCTCAATTCAATTTGTTCGATTGGTTGATTTAAAAACCATGCAGGCAATTTTTTTTTATTTTTCACATAGGGCCAGGTAGGACTGGATAGCTTTTTTCCATCAATAAATGAAATCATCATTGAACAACTGTTCACTTGAGTTATCTTTGTCTAATATAAAAATTATTCTTAAGTTCTGTAACACTGTGTGACAAAATGTAATCTGGAAGAAAGGGGACAAATACTCTTTCACAGCACTGTATGCCAGTTTTTTTGAAGTTTTTTTTTTAAAATAACATACAATAATTTAGTAGTAGTAATTAGAATATTGACACTACCAGTCAAAGGTTTTGCTCACTTTAGTCATGTTTCTGTTCTTTAAAAAGGATCCTAATTTTCAAAGGATAGTTGAGGAAAAGTTGCCAAGTTACTAGAGAAGCTATAATTCATGATCACCATCATGTGCAGTGAAATTTAGCTCATTTGAGACACATTGGGTGGAATAATAACGACAAAGCAATGCAGAAGTGTTGCAAGCTTTCACCAGAGTTAAGTGTAAACTAGCAGAGCCACATCATGGTCCTATACTATATGTGTGTGTGTATGTATATGTGTGTGTGTGTGTGTGTGTGTGTGTGTGTGTGTGTGTGTGTGTGTGTGTGTGTGTGTGTGTGTGTGTGTGTGTGTGTGTGTGTGTGTGTGTGTGTGTGTGTGTTTTCACAATACTGGAGAGATTTCAGGGATAGTTGTTCATTGTTTTATTATCAGCAGATAATGATTGATTGCATTTCATTCATGTTCATTTTGTTTAGCACACATAAGTGATATAGTGAGGATAAAACTACCACTTGAACCCAAGTAGATTTTCCTTTTAATTAAATTAATTAAAATGATTTTTGGCTCAAACAAGGACACCAAAATGTGACATCAAAAATATGTTAACAGTAAGGATGTGGGACATTAAGATTAGTAAGTATCATGTAGATTTGCCCAGATGTTATTTTCTTTCAGTCCAGTGAATAAATTCCACTTTGTTACAAAACTTTGTCCACTTTGTTCCTAGACTGATATTAACCTAAGCTGTCTACATACATCTTTTATTCAATCTCTACCTTCTGACTGTGTGTGCATGTTCAAAAAAACCTTTGACCAGTAGTGTATATTAAAAAGCATTCAATATAAAAATCAAAAATATTTCAGTATTATTATCATCATTAAAAACAGCTGATTTGCATCAACTGCATTTAAAATATCAAAAGCATTATTTAAAACACTGTACAGGCAAAAAATGCATCAACAAAGTGATTACATATTGCACTTTTACAAAATTTCACAGCATGCATTATGATTAATACAAAAGGAAATCTGGAAAAATCAACAATTATATATTTATGAAGGAGCATGCAGTGAAAAAGGGAAGAGAGACAAGGTGCTGGAACAAAAAGGAAATGTCAAAAAGGGACAAACAAGTTTAGCCGTGAGCAACATAACCCTTGAGGAGTACCACTGGGAAAGCAACATCGAGCATTCAGTCACTTGGAACAAGAACCTTTTGTTTCATCGCAGTAATACAAAATAAAACAAACCAAAACAACAAAAAGAAACATTCCAGCTTAAACCACAGCTAAAAAAGGATAAAAAGAGGGTGCATTATTTAACACAGTAATGGAGTTAACAATCTGAGTAAGATGTGCACAAGTCAGTCCCATCCAATCAAAACCTCTCAGGCTGCTAAATGTGCAGTCAAGTACAGGAGTACCAATAATAGCATCAAAAAACGTAATAACAAGTCAAAAAAATTCACGTGGTATCAGTTTAATACGTGAAACGGCAGATGGACTTCTCCACTTACCATTCGGCACCATCGCCAGCATGTGTATGTATACAGTTACCATGGTTACTGAGAGTTTCGTGAGGGCCCTACGTGCTATCGTTGAAAAGGAGGAAAATGAAAAGGCAAAATATGCAACATCTTACTCAAAGACTACACCACTTAATATCGGAATTACTCTAGAAAATAGCTTTTTTAAAGGTATAGACAGTGTTGAGTGGGAATCAGTGGTTACAATATTTAGGACTTCAAATTTCGTTTGCATCCTTCTGGACTTTAAAAGGCATAGGATGAAGTCAAATTTTAGCTCAAGCTGCAAAGCTCAAATTTGGTCTCATGTCTCCTCTCATGTACTGTAATTTGAAGGCAATCCAGCAATCCCAATTGATATCTTTTTCTTCGTTTCAAGCCACTGCATATCCCTTGTCAACCCTGCAGTAAACTGACCATAGTTACACAATTTGTAATGTCTGACGTTTCCTGGTAAGTTACCGCACCCATTTAAAAATGCCTAACTACGCACATTGAACATATAAAATCATAACCTTTTCTGTGTTAACTGTCCTAGCGAAACAAAATAACTATGTATAGCCACAATGGCTCCAATAAATAAATGAAACAAATCGAACGCAAAAGTATGCCAAAGTACCTAGTATATACAGTACTGAGCAAATGTTTTAAGGCACCCTAGATTTTCTTTGGTCTTTGGTCATAGATGTTAATTTGTTGTTTTCCTCAATGTTTTCGTAGACAGAAAAAAAACACATTAGAAACACCAAATGTTTATGTTAAATGCTACTGTTTTTGATGTAAAAAAAAAAATCTTTCAAAAAATGTTTGTACTTCACTAAAGACAGTTGATAGAGATAATATAGCCTTGACAGAACCCTGTTCTCAACATCATCAAGGCTGTGTGGGTTTTCTTGGGTCTGGGTCTGAGTCTGCAGAAGAACTGTGTCAAGTTCTCCAATAGGCTTGGAACATGTAAAAGCCAATCATCTTACAAAACTATAAAACTGCAGGACAGAGTTTCTAATTTTTTGCCAAAATGATCAAAATTCAGAAATCTCTTTTTAAATGATTTTTGGAAACATTTTCGCCTTACAAAATAGTTCAAAATGTGCCTAAAACTTACGCGCAGTACAAATATATACATTTATATATAGATATATATGAAAGTAAAACAG
Source organism: Gymnothorax javanicus (assembly GCA_029692085.1). Taxonomy (NCBI): domain Eukaryota; kingdom Metazoa; phylum Chordata; class Actinopteri; order Anguilliformes; family Muraenidae; genus Gymnothorax; species Gymnothorax javanicus. The sequence continues at coordinate 10,418,710 of CM056211.1, forward strand.
AAAATTTGAAAATAATTAAAAATACACAGATGTGGGAAGGAGGGGAGCACATGAAGAGAAAAAATGATGCATCTGAAGTGGCACAATGAGAGTGAAGCAGACATCTATACGCATATATAAAGGAAGATGAGAAGGGAAATATTTGTAACATGCACCTCTATTTTACGGCCTTCTACGACCGTGCCGTGTAATTTCTCCCTCGCCCTGTCCGCATCAGCACTATTTTCGAAAGTTACGAAACCAAATCCCTACATGCAGGCGGGAGAGGGGGGAAAACAACATGCACATTATTATTAATTCCATCACTGACCAAAATTGACTGTCACTTATATTGCTTTTATATTACAGAGAAGGTTCACTGTGCTGTAACATGTCTTGCTCTGTTCATGCAATTTCAAGAAAAGAAAAAAAAAAACACAAATCAGCATTAAGATGCACAATTAATGAGCAACCAAGGTGGACAATATCATCAATTAAAATTACAGACCTCTAAGAGATATGTAAATAAATCAAATTAAAAGTCCTAGATGTAAAATAAAGAAAACACTTTAACCAGGCCATAACAGTAGAAAACAATGAGACCAGAATTATAAAAACAGAAAGCCAACAAAACATTTTTCATGCATAGTCTAATTAATAACAACAGAACAACATAACACGTGTCAAATTTAGGCATACAGGAAATAGTTTGTGCTCAAGACTAATCACCGCTACACTAGTAAAGAACAAGTTGTTCTATAGTGATATCACTGTTCTTCATGCAACAACAGGGGCACATTAAAAGTTGATCACATTCTAAGGACCTGCTTATTTGGTTCAAAATTGTTTATTGCTGGTAAAGTTAGCAAAGAGCGCTAAAATGAACATTTACTTGCTGTTGTAGTTTTTATTTCATTATTATTTGATCTAAATATACTGTTTCCCATAAAGTTAGAATAATTTTGTATTCAGACACTATCCGTCAAAAATGAATCACATTGTCACAATTATTTCATGAAAAGAGGTAAAAAATACTTTATTCAAAATTTATGAGCAACAGTGTAGATGGAAAGAATAACATTTAATTTTCTCTCACTATCATCCTCAAGAAAATTTAAGTAGGTAATGCTTACATATGATTAGAGGCTGTTAAAAGTATAACGAGACCCTTACAATGTGTCCAAAAAAAATTTCAAAGCTTCAGCATTAACATGTAACAACAAAACAATCAAAATAATATTTCAAATTCAAAACTTTGTTAAATTTACTGAACGTGTAATGGAATATAGAGATGATAATGGCAATTAACTCATTAGAATGCACAGATCTAAAAACGACATAAAAACAAACAAACAAAAATAGTGCATGCATCTGTTAGCATCTGCTTCAAGTCAGATCAATAAAATAGCAAGTGTGTTATGTTCCATATTCATATATTAATCAGTTTATTGCTCTTAATTGGATAAGGTTTGTAATGGACAATTTAAATAGTCAGACATACATACAATCGCAGATTAATTGTGCACCTGACTTTAACATAGTGAGAGCTTCTTCATAAAAAAAGTTATCTATCAACATACATGTACATATTTATTTTCCACAACAGCAAGATTGAAGCTGAGATTGGAACACACCATAAAAAATAAGATATCTAAAATAGCATATGCATGATCATGAGCTGATAACAAAAAATGCCATTCTGAATGCTAAACTAAAGATACTCTGAGATGGCCCAAATTAATCTGAAGCTTGCAAATTGTAAAAATCTTGCACCTGATGATATGATTTACAACCCCAATTCTGGAAAAGTTTGCACATAATGGAAAACGCAAAGAAAATCAAAAATGAGCGATTTGAAAAGTCCATTCACCCTATAACCAGTGACAGCTGCTCAGCCGAAATATAGAGGAGGACAGAAAAATCTATTTTAGCTAAAAAGAAGTCTTGACCTTTATTCAATCATTTCCTTGATTTATAGGTTTTCTAATGATTAGAATAATTCATTGTCAGTTAAACATACAGCTTCCTTCTGAATTCTATGCTTGCTTTCAGCAAATACTGAAAACAGGTTCTCTTACCTGCAATCCATGATTGTTTCAATTAAAGAAAAGGAACAAATATCCACAAATGAACAACGTTAACTTTAATTGAAATGCAATTTTGAGACAAAATGGTGTTTTATTTCTTGTCTTACATTGCGGAAAACTGGCCACGCATAATAAACCTGAGTGTTTTCCGAGTTCACGTTATTTAAATTTAAATAAATGATTAAAGGGGAGGTCAAGATCAATCATTCCTTTAATGGTATGTTCTCCTCTACCCAAAATTGCTGCTCACCAGCCCCCACTACCTACTACAACACATCACGCGACTCAACTGTTTTTTGGAAATACATGCGTATTCCAAAACTGATGACTGCAGCAGACTCCAAAAAAGTTGGCGCAAATCTCACTAATAATAATTTGACAATTTATTAATTTATAATAAGGTGGAATGAATCAGGTGATGTTACCTAGATGAGATAATTGTGTCATAGTATAAAATTGGCCTCCACAAAAGGCCTAGTCCCTCAAGAGCAAAGATGAGTCTCATCAATTTGCCAAAAGATGCGTGATCTTATAATCTGTCACTTTGAAAACAGCATTCGCCAATGGCAAATTGGTAGGATTTTGGGCATTACACCCTCCACAAAGCTCAATATAATTGAAAGATGGAAGGAATCCAGTCAAATCCTGAAGCGTGAAGGCTGAAAACCATTTCTGAGTGCTAGTGATCTCTGATCCTCAGACATCAATGTCCTAAGATCTGTCCTGTCACTGTAAAGGATATCTTGGGCTCTGAAATGCTTTGGAAAACCTTTGACATCATCACCATTTGCTGTTGCATCCACGGATGCAAGTTAAACCTTTACCATACGAAACCCAGGCCATTTGTCAACACAGCCTGAAAGCGCTGCTGACTTCTCTGGGCTTGGTGGTATAAGAGATGGACAATAACACAGTCAAAACATTTTTTTGGCGCGATGACTCACAATTTCAACATTTCAAGTAGTTTGGGATAAAAAAAAAAAAGCTATTGTTTCAAAGAGGACAAGGATAACTCATGTTATCAGCATCAGGTCCAAAAGCCACCATCAGTCATGGTATGGGGTGTGTCAGTGAGCATCACATGGGTGACTCACTCATTTGCAGTACATTAATTTACATTAATGCAGTAAGACATGTAAAAGTTCTTGAACAACATATCCAGCCATCTAGATGTCCCTCCATTTTTTAGCAAGGAAATACCAAACCACATTCTGTACGGATTACAGCAAGAGCATGGCTGCAGAAGCAAAGAGTCTGAGTGGTAAAGTGGCCCTGATCTGCGTTCTTTCGAGAGCGTGCAGCGCTTTACGAAGTGAAATATTTTGGAAATGAAGATCCCATTCAACTGCGCAGCTGAGGTTCTGCATAATGCAAGAATAGGGGGATATTCCACTTGCTAGAATTGACCAGCTGGTGCCTTCATTGTCCAAGTGCTTAATGAGTTTCATTAACCCCATAAAACCAAAGGACCCATATATGGGTCTGTCAAATGCAGCTGCTGTATTCAAACCTGTGAAACTTCAGGGCTATTTTAAATTAGAGTGGAGATCCCAAAGTTTCCAACGATCCCAAATATGTCCAGCTGAATTACACGGAAATGTGTATAAAATGATATACAAGATGTAGATATTTTCCATTTGATGCAACGTTGTGGCCATAAAACATGGCGTCCTAGGTTTAAATATTTCTCCAGATATAAGTGTGCTGTAGCTTCAGTGAAGCGCTACAATCAGGTGATACAGAATATGTATGTGACATTGTCGTGCCATATGAAAGAATGCTTTAACTGATGTTGTACCTACTTAAGGGAAAATTTAAGTACTGTTAAGTAAGTAGGTTAAGTAAGTTAAGAGTTTAATGGTTTAAAAGACATGGTGACGTTACACAGTGGAAAACTGTCAACTGTGCCAACGTCTTTGAACTCTATTGCAGTCATGACATCATGTATTTTCAATTTAAGCAATTAAACTCACAAGTTTGGACATCAAATAATGTGCTTTATTGTGTTCAATATAGCAGAGGGTAAATGGACTATTAAAATCAGGTTTTTTTTCTGTAGCCTAATGTGCCAACTTGTGCAGATTCGGGGTTGTAAGAAAAACTGAATGAATGATTTCATTTGGATCTCCATCTGATGTTACCAGAAAATCTTGTAGTCAGTTATGTTATTCAATAGGTCACATTATATGTTACTTGTCAACACCAGACAGCAACAATGCGTACACTAACTACGTACAACAGAACAAATGTGCATGTTCCATATTCACAATGGGAAAATTCAGTTTTTCTTTTAACATTATTATTCATTTTTCAATTATTCCTGACTGGAAAGAGAGCATGCAGGTGATAAAGACATACAACACGTACCTTAGATCCCCGTTCATTAAATATGATTTCAACATCTAAGATTTTACCAAATTGCTGTAAAGGAAATAAAGCAGGAAATTTTATCTCAGAAGAAAAGTTAGTCTCATTTGTGAAAAAGAATTGATGTTTAAAAATATCACATTTGATTCTTCAATTTTTTTTTTTTTTTTTTTGGTGCAAGAAAAAAGAAAAATGAGATACTTACACCGAACATTTGCCTGAGGTCTGGATCTCGAAACCTGAAAGGAATATTGGAGACGTGGAGTCTTTTGGGCTGCGTTTTGTTTTCTGTGTTTTCGGAGGACTGTGTTTGTTGCTGGCCGTCAGTCTGTGCAGCATCTTCTGTCTGCTGGTGAATGGAGAATAGAGGCATGGCATGAGAAACAGGAATGCCCACTAGCTTGGATATAAACCAGGACCTGCTGCCAAGTCCAGGTGGCAAATGTGTTTTCAGGCATTTTTTTCTTTCTGTTCTCTGTATGGTAGTAAGTCACTGTGATGGCAAAGCCATTCAAACTACTATGTATCTGCAGTATAACTATCTTACTAAACTATTTGCATTCTGATGAGCACAATGAACTATTCTATTGAGCACAATGACCTTAGTGCCAAGTGAAAAGGCTAAATTCAGAGCAATACATTTAATGAAAACTCTGACATCGTCAATCTGGGTTGACTTTCCAAAGCAGTGACTTACATCAATGTTTAACCAATGTAGTGCCATGAATACCACTGTAAAACAACCAATATGTCTGTTCCAAACCATAATGACAAGGTAGCAAATTGGCACAACTAAGGTTTGCCCCACAATAACTAATGTGACTACATTGTGCATACAAATATTGTGAATAACACAGCATTGTTTTTAAAGATGGTGGCTAACATTTCTAAAAATACTAACTTCAAAATTATTCATATTTCTATCAAATAACTGAATCAAAATCAAACCAAACTTTAAAAAAGAAAAAAAAAAAACAATGTTCAGCATTACATATAACTGTCTGTTATATTGCTTGATTTTATTTATGCTAATTCATGCCAGAAGATCCGAGCGAGAGGTAAATGTTATAAAATATCTTTTTAAAATTTTTAATATCTCACCAAAATTGCAGTTTTTAATGTTTCCTGGAACCAGAGGGATGGTATTATGTCAAATAATCTTGCAAGCTATACTGCAAGAAAATAGCCTAGCTTTGCCTGTAGCACTGATATTCTTTCTAATAGTATTTACAAGAAATACAGAGGGAGGAGATCGGTGGTAATTTGAGATTTCCTCAAAAAAGTAAAGCACTTTCTTTGTTTTCCTATTGCCTCTGAGAATAAATATTTATAACTTTCATTTGGGCAGAGAGGGTACTCTCAACCTCTCCAGTAAATTAGATCAGAACAGCAACAAAAATGGGCTGATTTCTCCGAGTCCCAACAAGTAGTTCAAGTTGAAATAGCTAAATGCCCAGGAACCCTCAGCAATGATCCTTAAGCTCAATTTACACCATGATCAAGAGCTCCCTGCCTCCCTCTTCATCTTCTCCCAATTATTCTGACTATTGTTCCAACTTTTCACTCTAGTGATTCAACGTCTACACAATGGGGGGAAAAACACACACACACACAAAAAAAAAACAGAAAAATCCATTCTGTGTGTACTATATGGGAGTGATCGTGTACATAAAAACAGCAGAATGACTTGTTTTTTTAAAGCTTGAGATATGACTCAGTATTGTAAAGTGCTACATCCATATTTTTCAGTGGTGAATTGCAGAAATATCCCTTTTCTACAGAAGACGCAGGACCGGTTTGGCCAAACTTGGCCAGCTGCCCAGGAGTAGGCCTGTCGGCTGCAGAGCACTGCGAGTTATAGGACACATTACTGTCAAGTCTCTCCTGCGGATGATTACCATGTCTATAGTGGGATTTTGTGTTCTTTTACTAGTTCTCTTGAGGTCAGTCGCTTACTCAACAGGAAAATAAATTTTGTTAAAGAAAAGCACTCAAAAGTTACTCAAAACCCACTCTTTGTTGAACAAAAAAAATTTACTTATTTATTTAAATCACATGTATTTTATTGGAAATGAATTTACCTTTTATCCTTCACCACAGCAGTAGAAAGAACATGATTATCATTTGCAAGTCAAAACTATTGTTTGCAATAATAATCACCCCCCCACCACCACGGCCAATGATGCAAATCTGCAGAACAATTATAAAAAGTTAATATTATTAACCTCGAGGTGGCTTTATTTTATAGTTATGCATGTAATTCATGTTTACTTGACATGATAACTCACTACAGAAGTCGCCATAAAGATAAGATCTACTTCCAATGAAACCGCTATTGAGAAAGTCACCTGTTTGTTCTGAGCAAATGAAGCTAGCCACCAGTTTACTTTAAATATAGTTAGCCAGGATGACTGTATGAATGAAATTTGCAGCGGTATTACAGAGAAAGAAGAATATGCCTAAGCACTGTCATTATTACTGCCGATGAGCTCACTAGTCTGGCATCATACAAAATATATTTCATACAAATTATAGTGTATAGACTCCCTGACAGAAGTGCAACAATAGGTAAAATGAGCTGAGCATTTTCAGATATAATTTATTATTTAGCAATTTTTTTTGAGTGGTAATTCTGTAGTTATAAGAAACTAACCTCCGAAGTGACTATGAAGGGTCAAATGCTGAGGACAAATTACCCACGGGGTTCAATACTTCGGGTTTTCCCTTTCGTTTGGAGTGTTGTATAGTTTTGTAGGCATGCAAAACGTCAGAGTTACAAAGTCCAAAGTCCACGCCAAAGGCAGGTATGCTCTTCGACAGAAAATACAGCTCCCGAACGGTCCGAAAAGCCAAGTTTGGAGTCCAACTTTTTCTTCCAGAACATGTCCACATAGAGATGCAAGAAATTTGCATAATGTCCACATAATGGCCTGTTTGGCAAGCCTTCAAGCGAAACTAGCTAGAGTGGAGACCGGTAAGAGTTTGATTTGTGTGTATTGCCATATTGATAAAATGGCATTTTTTTTTTTCAGTGTGAAGGCAAAGTCCCATTACATGGATATCCAAAGCAAGCCAAAGGGAATAATCAGTTTAGATTTCTTTTAAACCAACTCAGGATTCTAATTAGCAATCAAAGTAACCGAAGTAAGAGCCTTTGTAATTGTAATTTTGATACCTCAGAGTTAAAGCCATTTTTTCAGATGTTCAGTCCACCCCCTGCACATTGAAAGCATTGTTTATAGAATATGATGTATTACAGCACTCCCTGTTTCAAGAACACAGATCGCACTTAATTGTTTTGTGATGGTTGAGCCTCCTTTCAGTAATTGAAACATAAAAATTGTCGCCAGTCAAGTCATGGGTAAATTAAAACAACTTATAGAATGCCACACACATATTGAGTTTAAATGGCATGATTATATTTTGTCTTTATTGCTATGCCAAACTTCTCATATCCCAATGTCCCCTGTAATGAGATGACTTCCCATCCAGAGGAGATAACAGTTGCAACGTAATTTAAAATATGTGTTTCCTTCTTGTAATGGACAGTTGCAACAAAAAACTGGGAGAGTGAGTTTAAATTAAACTAATAATTCAGACATTTAGAGTACCCAGTGTAGGACCTTAAAGATTTCCCTTCACTTTCCATACATAAGGTCAGAGCGATGGATCAATTAATTGATTACGATCAGTTACCAACCCGTCTGTTTGCTTTCAGACCCTGTCGTCTGAACTGATCGATAGGCTATGAGACATGCCAAAAGAGAAGAGTAAATCTTGAAGTGGTTTACCAAATAGCCTTTACTTTTGAGGAGGACTCTCCTCTTTGTGGCTTTAATCAGTTTCTTCAAAGCTGCTTTTATATCACTTCAGATGAAATTACACATGACCTGCAAGCCTATGGCTTATAAGAGAATCGGCACAAAAACTAACACATTAAAATGAATTAACTCCACAAGCTGTAATTTATTTAAGGCCATCGTAATTGCTACTTATGTAAAAATAATTGTAAAAAGTTGTGTACCATGAAAAAACCCTGAAATTTCGGAAATGAGAAACACTAAATGCTCCTTAGAAATGCACAAGAGAACAGAAAAAAATCAAAACCTAAAGGGCATTGTCCATGAAATTGAGAGAATAAAAAAGTGAGGTGAGGGAAACAACTCTGTGGTGTTATTGAGATTAGTCTCTTCATCCAAATCAATGTCCCACTGGCTGCAGGCACCACAATCATCAGTGTCTACCATCCATTGATCTCACTCTTCGTCTAACAGGCAAATAATAAAATGATGGCCATCCACCTTCTAGCATGGGTTTTAGCATGTATTCTAGCATGGGTTTTAGCATGTATTCTAGCATGGGTTTTTGATAGAAAATGGTTACAGAGGTAGGTCCACAGCAGAGGTAGGTCCAAAGGTATATCCAGACATGTCAAACTCACTCAACTGTTATTTGTTCGGATAAAACCAATCCCTTTGAGTATATATCAACTGCTTGGAGCACAAAAAGGTTAAGTATATTTTATAAGTCTTGAGAAAAAGCAATGAAAAACTTTGAAACAATGTGAAAAATATGATTTGCATCCAACTTACTAGTTACAGCAAAAAAAAAAAAAAAAAAAAAAAAAATGTACTTAACAGTTTTGTACACCAAGCATTCGATATGATTTTTACTTACAGGTTTGCCATATTATGAGAATAGTAATTCAGCCCCTAAGAACCACACCGGGCCAACCCATGTTGGGGAACTTTTGAGAAAATGGGACTCAAAGTTGCCAGCCCCCTGTGTCATCTAGAGTAATTGGCAACAAAAAAACAATGCATATGTTACAAATGCAAGATATGCAATGTTATGTACATGCACTTCTTATGCAGGTTTTTGATGCCCCTCTGTTTCATTTAAAGTGAAAGGTACCTCCTTCTGAAGCAGAACCATCATCATCTGATTCATTTGGGTCAAACTCTAGGTCTCTGTCATCTTCCGCTTCATCATTGTCATCAATCATAGCAGGCAATTCCTCATCAATGAGATACCTAGCCGCCATGTTTACAATGAATTATGGGAAGTTGTGGGATGGCCCACTTTGGCTGAGGCAGTGCAGTGCATATGCACAGTGGCAGAGAAGACGTTTGCTTGTATGAACAATCCATGTGGGTAGATTGGGCTGGCTCATTTAGGAAATGTTGATGTCGGTTTTCTGCACATGCTGACTGCCTCAACTCAATTTCGCCAAAAGTGTGGGATGACCCGGTATGCTTCTTAGGGGCTCAATTAATTTATGCCATTTCTTGCATGGAAATCACACACCTAGGGAAAAAAAAAGACTATGACACGAATGTTATAAGGGGGATAAAATATAGCTTCAAGCAGCAATGTGTGGGGTCCAAGATTTGAGCAGAGAAGATATGATTTCAAAGAGTGTTAGGACTATAAGTAGTTGTTAATGAGACATACGTTGGTACATGGTAGGACAGCCACTCAGTACATACAGTTATTGTTACTGATGACTGTAAAGTTCATCACCCAAAATAAACGGTTCATCAAGATCCAAACTATACACTTCATATTGTTACTTACAATGGAGTCAAGCTAATTGAAGCTCACTGTCTGCATTACTGTCGACCTGCTCCTGCCCTTGATGGTACTGTTCTCCTAAAGACCATATATACGGAGTCTTGACATGTGACTTCACAGTGACTATTGAAAAGCTGTAGACCATTAGGTTGCCTAGACCTTTATTGTGATCAGAGAGGTCAATTTTGGCAGTGGGATGATATGAGAAGTCACATTCACAGGTGATCAACTGGGCCTCACCAGTTTGAGGTCCTGAAAGCTCAGGTTACCCACCACAGTCGTGAGCTATGTGCAATTTCCGAACAACCCAGAGGGCCTATTAATTTAGCATAAAGCTACATTGGCTGGAGATGCAGGAGAATAATTAGCTGGGCAAAGTACAACCCCAATTCCGCAATAGTTGGGACGAAGTGTAAATTGTGAATAAAATCAAAATGAAATGACTTTCAAATCACACCAACCAGAGTTTTATTCACAATAGAACAGAGATAACATAGCAAATGTTGAAACTGAGAAATTTTACAATTTTATCCACAAAATGAGCTCGTTTCAAATTTGATGGCTGCGACAGGTCTCAAAAAAGTTGGGACAGGGGCCTTTCTTGAGTTTAGCCATTGGAATTTGATCCCACTCTTGTTTAGCGCAGGCTTCCAGCTGCTGGAGAGTTTTGGGTCTCCTTTGACGGACTTTTCGTTTAATTATGCGCCAAATGTTCTCAATCGGTGAAAGATCAGGACTGCAGGCAAGCCAGTTCAACACACGGACTCTTCTACTACGAAGCCATGCTGTTGTAATAGCTGCAGTATGTGGTTTTGCATTGTCCTGCTGAAATACACAAGGCCTTCCCTGGAATAGATGTCATCTGGAGGGGAGCATATGTTGCTCTAAAACCTTTCAGCATTCATGGTGCTTTTTAAAACATGCAAGTGTCCCACACCATATGCACTAATGCATCCCCATACCATCAGAGATGCTGGCTTTTGAACTGAACACTGATAACAAGAGGGGTGGTCTTTCTCCTCTTTAGCCCGGAGGACACGACGCCCGTGATTTCCAACAAAAATGTCAAATTTGGACTCGTCTGACCACAGGACACTTTGCCACTTTGCTACAGTCTATTTTAAATGAGCCTTGGCCCACAGAACACAGCAGCGCTTCTGAATCATGCTCAACAATGGCTTACTTTTTGCATGATAGAGTTTTAGGTGGCATCTGTGGATGGCACGGCAGACAGTGTTTACAGACAGTGGTTTCTTGATGTATTCCTTGGCCCATTTAGTAATGTCAATGACAGAATCATGCCAGTGAGTGATGCAGTGGTGTCTGAGGGCCCGAAGATCACGGGCATTCAGTAAAGGTCTTCCGCCTTGTCCCTTATGCACAGAGATTTTTCCAGTTTGTCTGAATCTTTTGATGATGTTATGCACTGTCGATGATGAGACCTTCAAAGCCTTTGCAATTTGATGTTGAGGAACATTGTTTTTAAAATATTCCACAATTTATTTTATGCAAGCCCTCACGGGTTGGAGACATCCCTTTTATAGCCAATCATGTTACACACCTGATGCCAGTTAACTTAATTACTTGCTAAATGTTCTTTCAGCTGATTCTCTTATATATTGTTTGCTTTTTCAGCCCTTTTTTGCTTGTGTCCCAACTTTTTTGAGACCTGTTGCTGCAAGAAAATTTGAAATCAGCTCATTTTGTGGATAAAAATGTAAAATGTCTGTTTCAACATTTGAAATGTTATCTATGTTCTATTGTAAATAACATATTGGCTCATGTGAACTGAAAGTCATTGCATTTTGATTTTATTCACAATTTACACTTCGTCCCAACTATTTCGGAATTGGGGTTGTAAAAGGAAATATTTGAGAGACAACTTATATTCAATATAACTAGATAGTCTAAGCCTCACATATCCTTGCACAATAGAATGAACAGAAATAAATGAACTTGGTACCCTTATAGAGGGCATTTGAGTCCACTCTTGAGCAGGATCAAATAAATTCTCCAAGAGCTGGTTCACTCAGACATTTTTTGAGTGCAGTTCACCCGACCACCAACCACGCCCCCCCCCACAAGCGTATCCGTCAAGATAAATTACCAGTTATTTGCCATATCAAAGGTATCAGTTCCCTGCTGGCAGTTCTATCAGCTTGTTTTACACCACACCAAACACATTGCAGTTTTTTTTCTTTTTAATTCCAGGAGGACAACCATGGTAAAAAGCTGATTGTACATTAAAACCAACTTTAATGGTGTGTTTTCAAAGGCCAGATAGAGTAGAAGTAGAATGACTCCAGCTCTGTAAATGTACTTTCCTCCTCCTTGCTTAAATTTTCCAAAATATTAGGGCTTAAAATAAATAGATTTTTTTTTTTTAAATTACAAAAACATCTCACTGAGGAAATACAGGCAATCCGTTCCATTTTTTCCCCTAAAAACCTTGCTAGAAAATCAGCAACAGGTGCTGGTGCCTGTGTGAGTGCATGCCTCTCATGTCCCACGATATTCAACAACTGATAGGCTGACACTTTAACAAGTGCACAATCAGGAGCTACTGAAATACAACACCAATTCCAAAATAGTTGGGACGAAGTGTAAATTGTGAATAAAATCAAAATGCAATGACTTTCAGATCACATGAGCCAATATGTTATTTACAAAAGAACATAGATAACATTTCAAATGTTGAAACTGAGACATTATAAATTTTTATCCACAAAATGAGCTTATTTCAAATTTTCTGGCTGCAAGAGGTCTCAAAAAAGTTGGGACACAGGCAAAAAAAGGGCTGAAAAAGCAATTAATATATAAGAGAATCAGCTGAAAGAACATTTAGCAAGTAAATAAGTTAACTGGCATCAGGTGTGTAACATGATTGGCTATAAAAAGGATGTCTTAGAGAGGCTGAGTCTCTCAGAAGTAAAGATGGCCAGAGGCTTTCCAACCTATGAAGGCTTGCGTAAAAAAATTGTGGAATACTTTAAAAACAATGTTCCTCAACGTCAAATTGCAAAGGCTTTGAAGGTCTCAGCATCGACAATGCATAACATCATCAAAAGATTCAGACAAACTGGAAAAATCTCTGTGCCTAAGGGACAAGGCCGAAGACCTTTACTGGATGCCCGTGATCTTTTGGCCCTCAGACGCCACTGCATCACTCACTGGCATGATTCTGTCATTGACATTCCTGAATGTGCCCAGGAATACTTCAAGAAACCACTGTCAGTAAACACAGTCTGCCGTGCCATCCACAGATGCCACCTAAAACCATCATGCAAAAAGGAAGCCATTGCTGAGCATGATCTAGAAGCACCGCCGTGTTCTATGGGCCAAGGCTCATTTAAAATAGACTGTAGCAAAGTGGCAAAGTGTCCTGTGGTCAAGTGAGTCCAAATTTGACATTATTGTTGGAAATCATGGGAACCGTGTCCTCCGGGCTAAAGAGGAGAAAGACCACCCCTCCTGTTATCAGCGTTCAGTTCAAAAGCCAGCATCTCTGATGGTATGGGGATGCATTAGTGCATATGGTGTGGGACACTTGCATGTTTTAAAAAGCACCATGAATGCTGAAAGGTATATAAAGGTTTTAGAGCGACATATGCTCCCCTCCAGACGACATCTATTCCAGGGAAGGCCTTGTGCATTTCAGCAGGACAATGCAAAGCCACATACTGCAGCTATTACAAAAGCATGGCTTCGTAGTAGAAGAGTCCGTGTGCTGAACTGGTCTGCCTGCAGTCCTGATCTTTCACCGATTGAGAACATTTGGCGCATAATTAAACGAAAAAGTCCATCAAAGGAGACCTAAAACTCTCCAGCAGCTGGAAGCCTGTATTAAACAAGAGGGGATCAAATTCCAATGGCTAAACTCAAGAAACTTGTCTCCTCAATGCCCAGACGCCTCCACTCTGTGTTAAAAAAGAAGAGGGATGCTACACCATGGTAAACAGGCCCCTGTTCCAACTTTTCTGAGACCTGTAGCAGCCATCAAATTTGAAATGAGCTCATTTTGTGGATAAAACTGTAAAATTTCTAATTTTCAACATTTCCTATGTTATCTTTGTTCTACTGTGACTCAAATACTGGCTGGTGTGATTTGAAAGTCATTGCGTTTCTTATTGTTTTAACAATTTCGGAATTGGGGTTGTAGATTTTGAGCGTATAATCCAATAAGGAGTTCAACTGAATGATGAAGTAGATGGAGAGTATAGTTCCACAACCTCTCTGTGGAGAAAAAAAAAAAAAGCTTTTATCTATGCAAAGGGGTCCCCAACCTAAGCCAGCAATATAAGAACAGAATTCTGTCGTTAACGACATTACTTTCTGTACAATCTGGGTCTGGCCTCTGAATAGATGAACCTCAATGTAGCAACGACTGCCTCACGAGGTGAATGGAACAATCCAGCATGCCAGAGCACTTCCGAATCATTCACTTTAACGACCCACATTGGTGAGTGTTTGAGAAATTGCGTGAAGAGAAACTAGCTATTTGTTTCAAACGCAGTACAGTATGGACGTTGTGCTTTATACAGGAGATGGTGGGCGAAAACCTCTTCCATCGTTAAGATTTATTTGGCGGCCATGCTGGCATGCTGCGTTGGGTGGGGAAAAAGGTCAAATAACTCAGTTTCGGTTGGTTGGCGCTTCATGAGAGGCGACCTCTGACTGTGGCCAGTAGCTAAGCCGCTGGGTACTTCTTGAGTTTAAATCTTATCCTGCGGGCTGTATCTGTGCCCTTTAAGCCTTTTTACAGGGGTGGAACTCAATCTGCTGTCCCTTAAAGCAGGTCTGCTACTAGCATTGACCACGACTGAGCCACGTTAGAGAGCCTCAGGCTTAATCACTTCACTCCTCATGTCTTAGCTTTGTGCTGGATTATGACATGTTAGCGTTAAAGCCAGGCCAACCCACCCTTTGCGCCCAAAGTCATTGTGGCTTCTGACTGTTGTTCCCCTGTGAAGCAACTGGCTTTTCATCCCCTTCTGTTCGCTTGTCTGGAAGATTAGAGGCTCAACGCACTCTGCCCTTTGCTGGCACTGAAGGTGTATGAGGAGTTGAGGATAGACTAAAATATTCAGGAAGAACAATAAACCATTTGCATCAAGGGCCTCTACTTACTAGGTTCCATCAGCAGGGTCTATGAATCCAAGGGGTCGTAGGCCTCAAGAGTTCAGGGCACATTATGTCAAGGGAATGTCTTAGGCCCTTTTCTGAGGCACCTCAGCCCAGAGTATTTGTACAACAGCTCGCTAATCCACCCCTTATGCATTAGCCTGCCCTCAGTATTGGCTCCTCATGAGGATATGTGGTATTAGTGGGGCCCTCTGGCAACCTCACACAGGGGGAGGACATTGGGGAATAAAGCAATATGGGAGTGGGTGACATTCTGAAATAAGTTTGAAAGGTAATGCAGGGTTATCATGTAAACCCTGTTCTCTGAGTATTGAGTGAGGTATCTAACAGCAATACCTGTTGTTTATTGGCATTCAAAAGCAAGATACATGAGAAAGTTGTTAGCAGGAGATGCAGCGAAATCCCTCATTGATCACTGCACATTTGGTGAGTCTGGACAAGATGTGATCATCTGAGTTAGTAACCGCAGAACGCACTCCTATTCCTCCCTATACACTCAGATATTAGTTTTCAACAGTAACAGTAACTTAAAAATTTAAGTTGATTAGAACGCTGCAAAACTTCAAACATTTTGTAATGGGATCATCAGTTGTTTAATGGATACATGCAACCTGACTGGCCAGACAATTTGGCCAAGGGAGACGGTTCTCTACTTTTCAGCACTGCCAAGGACGGTATGGCAATAACTTTTGCTAAGCTGCTCAAAGAGGCTAGCTAATTGGAATTCTTCAGATATTCCCACGTGAGTAAATTGGCAAGCTTTGCTTTCATAAAAAAGGACCCCCCCCCCCCACCCCCCGCTAATGTACCATTAGTGGCAGTTCAATGTAAAGAGCTTCTGTAGTTCCCAGCTGTAAGAGGTTGTACCGCCAGCAATTATTTCAAGAGGAAGCTGATAAAGAAAATGCCTCAAATAAGCCAAGGACAATATTGCTGCTATTGCAAAGAAAAGGAATCATCATGTTTACATTTGACTTGTTGCTTCATTAATTTACATCCAATTATCCTAAAAGGCTACTAATTACTATTTTTTTTATTGATAATAATATTATTGACTCACAATATTATTCCCAGGCTATGCTAGCAATTAACACAGTTTTCACAAACTATCCCTTTTACATACTCTTGTGATACCTAGAATCTGACTCCATCTCATCCAAGCCACTTCGACCCCATCAACAATCAGAATTTTGCTGAGGCCTTATACTGTATATGCTGAGGGTATGTTCAGAACATGCATCACTAAATTACTGTGTCCAGTGATTTGTATTGGAAAGTATTTCACATGGCTTAAACGAGGGTTGGTGTCATTGTTTCAACATCAGTTATAAACCGCGCGTTTCTCACCCAGACCCTGCCCGAGCATTGCTAACAAAAAATTGCACAACCGCTACAGCAAAATTAAATTCCATTACTAGAGCAGATTAGTAAGCTTGGACATCTAAACCAACCAATAAACAAGAAAAAGGTATAAGCTTGCTATCTAGAATATGTCCAATTTTTATTAAATTTTTATTTTTGCTGAGAAGAAACCATAATGACCATCTAGGCAGACATATATGCATTCACCCAATCTCCTTCATGTCATGGGCAATGACACAGTTATACAGAATATCGTTTGCATTATCACTCACTAGTCCTCTTCATACAGCCATCTTCTGCAGTGGCTAGCTACTTACAATACAACAGAACCTCAATAGCCATCAGCTACTGCTTTGCACCATCTAATGCACAGGCCAGACCTGGTCCCAACATCGCAGCAGAAAGCAAGAGCGCATACTGTGGCAGGAGCACAAGCCCAGAGGCACTGGAAAAGTGTGGATGCCTGCCCTCATCAGCTGCAAATCAAAATATAATTAGTCTAATTAGTCTCTCAGACCCCTGTTCATTTAGAAGAGCCGAGTGAATCAATGTTGAATTTAAAGTCCTTTATGAAGGAGAGGATTTTATTTCTCACATGGAGACACTGAGTAAAAAAGCTGATTAGCATACACTGTTATGATAACACTGATATTTTATATATTATATATCTGGGCAGCTGAGAATGCAATGGAAGATAATAACGGATTGACTAGACTAAAAAAAAACTTTAATTCAATTAATATCGATTATATTAATAATTACGTTACATTTTATTCCATCCCTGTATATTTAAAATCACCACTGAAGGCTTTGAAGGCATAGATGGTTTGCCTGTGGTGTAGCTGTATGACCCCAGGGCTGAGATACATCACACCATTGACAAGTCTGTCATATTAAACAAAAGTAGGTATGCATTGCCAGCTATGACAGTAAATAATGAGTTATGTATGTATATACTGTTCAATGTATACATGAATTCAGGACCTGCCAATCTTAAATTCTCTCTCTCCCTTCTCCCTCCGTCCTTCCCCAACTCGCTCTCTCTCTCTCTCACATACACACACCCACCCACACACGCACACACACACACACACACACGCAAAATTTATTCAGGTTCCCCACAACGTAAGCCTGAACTGAAGACCCACACGGAGTCCATATAAGTAAGCATGAGAGGTATCGTACCATCGTCAACATCATCCACTCCTCTCTCAAATGATATCAAAGCTCATGATCAGAGCACTTGGCCAGGCCACACCTGACACAATGCAGGAACTCTCAGCAATTTGCAAACTCAACTGCACAGATATTTTCCAAGTACTCGGTGTTCGTAAGCAAGAAAACTACTCCCAGTGAATGTCTATTGAAAACCTGCTTGTCCTTCAACCAGTCATTTTTAATATTTGAACATTATTATTATTATTTTTTTTTTACATTTCTGGTAATAGACTCCCCCTCTAAAAATATGCACACAAATGCAAATGCACACACACACACACGTACGCATATACACAAACGCACACGCGCGCATGCTCACATACGAACGCGCGCATACACACACACACAAATACACTGCGGCTTAACAGCAACAATGGCGACTCAGGACGAACAACTGGGACTCCCTGATACGAAGGAGAGGACTGTGAAGTGCCTGGATATGGTATAAAGGACGTAAGTTGTGACTGGAGTGCTATTGACACAACCTACTGCTGATTGAGGTTTGAAATGGATTAAGCTCATGCTGGGAGAGAGCGTTTCACTGCAGTTAATGGGTAAAATGAGAGGTGGCACACAGTGAAATGCTGCTCCAGGCTCCAGTCTCGAATTCATCATGTTCATCCCTCTTTTCATTTCACTGCTTCAAAGGTCTAGTCATTAATACAACATCAGATTATGCATGAACAAAAGTACAGATAACATCCTCCCAACATAAGATATCGGCTCCCAGCACACGATAAGATGGAGAAAAATATTGCTTTGAGTTCAATTTGAGAGCTGATCAAAGCTTTTTCTCGATTTATGGAAATATAAAGTATCCTTGATAACCATTAGATTTCAAAGAAGCAGGTTTCAAATGCTTGGGAATACATCATATTTTTAAATAGAGGTAATGTTAATGTGACAGCTTTTTTATAGGAATATCTACTGTGGCAAAGCTCAAGAGACGTTATGAGAAACTTAACATCCGAAGGACCGAGGAAAACTCGCATAATTGCGACCAATTCAGAATTTTTCCACTTGTTGACAAAGAAGAGACAGTCCAAATGAAAAGGGTGATCAGTCATCATTCATCATTGGTGAACCAAATCAACCTGTGAAAACTTGTGAAATTACGCTGCATAACAATGCTGAGTCTCATGCAAAAAACCAGTATTTACATGTTGCCTTAAGCATGCCGACTCACCATTGCTTCTAGATCACAGGTAGGACGCGTTATTGTACTTGATCGATATATTATTCGTGTGCACACTCAGTACATGTTGGAACAGCTTGGAAGGGGAAGCTGCCTCATGTAATGATTAGAACTGGCCACTAGGGGGTAACATAAAATTCGTAAAACCGATTTTGCATTCACTGTGGTCACGGAACAAACAGCATGATACGGCGAACGGCAGGCCATTCATTGTTCCAGCGGTTTGAAATGGCTCGAACGAACTGAGGGCGTCACATGCCCTCCAGTGTAGTAGGTACTACAGCCTCTTCCTGGTAACTTCCACCAATCATCATCTGTTTATCTAATATGGCGTCCACTGCGGTGTGATGTGTTGTTTCAGGAATTGCAAAGTGCAAGACATGGCTATGGAGCTCAATTTAGACCACTATTCAGGCAATAATTGCATCATTCTGCCGTTTGCACCGTGGACACTGTTGGTAGCATACATGCCTTTAAGGAGACAGAAAATTCGATCTTCGGTTGCCGAACTGCAAATGTGATCATGCTGGATATACAGAATGAACACCAGTATGTACTTCTGTAAGTCATGGTTTACCTGCTGGTTTTATTTGTTTGCTGTTTGACGAGAGGCAGTTTTCAATATTGTTCATTTCCAAAGGAGATTTTTGTCCCTGTTTTTCTTTTTTTCAGAGGATGCATAGACTGGATGTTGTAGGCAAAGTATTATTTACAAAACCCGGCATTTTCTTTTAGAGAGCTGGCCCTATAAATCAAGGTGGATTTAATGGACCTTTAAAATCTCATATGCAGCTAAGGTAGCGGATGTCGAAAGAACTTTGCAGAGGAATAAAAATACGGCAATCTCTACCCTCGCAGATTTCAGGTGACCTAAATACTAAAAGGACCTGAGTAAATCCATGCTTCCTGCTTTGCCACTGCATTCAACCTATATTTTACTGGGAGCTTTAGATCTTTTTTTTACACAGCCATGAAAATAGGAATTATTTTTTCCCCCAGTCACAAACAGGACCATACACAGTGTGATGTTTGAAGTGGATCTTTAACAAGAAAAACAAGTAAACACACTGTACCATAATAGAAAATAAAGTTTAGAAAATAAGCTTAGGCTATTTTGGATGAAAGTATCAACTCAGGTTCATGGCACAAGCGGCAATTTATAAAATCATTATTAACACACCTTCATATGTAAATCACTCAACTCAGTGGAATGTCACATAACCACATCACCTGGTGGTGGTAATCCTGAGTGTAAATTAA
Organism: Gymnothorax javanicus; assembly: GCA_029692085.1. Lineage (NCBI taxonomy): Eukaryota > Metazoa > Chordata > Actinopteri > Anguilliformes > Muraenidae > Gymnothorax > Gymnothorax javanicus. The sequence continues at coordinate 10,438,894 of CM056211.1, forward strand.
TGATTTTTGTCAAATTTACTAATGGTTCGCACAGTGAAGTTGCACGCTTCATGACTGTATGATGCAATGAAGCATAAAATATATTTCGGTTGCCTATTTGCATTTTCATACACAGTCAATAAATTAAAAAAGAGTAAATCTTCAAGATGTGTATTCCGTATCATCATTTTAAAGTAAATAGTTTTATTATATTTAAGGATATCATAAACAAAGCGTACATGCTCCATGCTTAGTAATGCCATTCATTAGAAAGCATTTAAGCCTTATGACAGCATCGAAAAGCCCCTTTCAGACAAGGACAGGCTAATGTATCATTATGATATAGTAGGTGAGTGGCCAAGTCCCTCAGTCTTTCACACTACATTAACCTTTGTAGCCTTCATATTTATGATTCGCACAGTATGTTTCCTCATATTCAAAGTTTGGCTGCAGTGCGATGGACAAAATGACACTGTTGCTTAATTCAGTATAGGCTAGAAGTTTGTTGTTTTAAGTCACATTTAAAATATTAATAATTAACTGGTAAAATTGAATCTTTGTGGTTATAAGACATATTTTCATGGTAAAGTAAATGTTATTATGAATGTTTGATTTTTTTTTAGCATCTACGTGGATCATCTCAGCACTACTGCATTGCTAATTTGATCAGTCGTATCTTTATGTTTTTGCAACTCATCCCCACCAAGAAACCCAGTGTTACACAATTCTGTGTCTTTGATTTCCATGTTCTTGAGTGAGTTCAGGCCAAATTTGGTTATTACTGAGGAAAAATGTGCATTCTTCTGCTAACTTAAAGGAAATGTTGCATTTTGCCTGTACAACTGGGAACGTAACTAATGCAGGAGTTTTAATTTAGACAGCGACAGATGATGACAGCACTTTACTCTCTTATCTTTTTACTGTATTAATTATTCCATATGCATCAGGAAAACTACTGTACATGAGATGCAACGTTACATTTTTGTTTGCCAATTAACCCTTAGAGCGCTAAATACAAACAGTGAACCTCAATGATGTAAGATATCAAATTCAAAGCTGTTGAAAACCTTTAATGTGGCGACTTGTTTAAAAGAGCTCCAGCAGGGGAGCTCTTTTGAACAAGTCACCACACGATAGGTTTTCAACAGCTTTGAATTTAGTTATTTATTTTCTGATTTATAATTTTTTTGGAAAATTTATTTCAGCGCTCTTAAGGTTAAAGTCTGAGGGAACTTCAGTGTCAAAATGTATTAATATTTATAAGTGTACTGTGATCAAAGTACAAAAAGCATGTTTGGCTCCAAATGACCAACCAAATGAGGTGTCTTGTGCCAGGATTCATTGAATTTAAATTGCGCATGGAAATAACTTAGAAACTGAGTAAGCAATAGAGTGGAGAGACAGTTATATACTGAGCTATGACTTGGCTGCATCCTTAGTTTTAACGAACAGCTTATGTCTTTTGCTGACTTTGATATATTCTCTGCTGAGGTCTGAATAATTATGATTTTTAATAACTGGTGGGTATTTTTATTAAGTCTTTTTCATTCTTCTGTAAGAGGAGAATATGGCAGCATGCGTCAAAGTAAACAAAACTCAGTTACTTTAGTGAATCTGCTGGTGGTCCGGTTCTTTGAGCCAGAGTCCTGACCTTCCTTATACCCTGTTTCTGCCTTCTATACTCAAAGGTACTTTTGAGTCTGAGCAGCGTTTCATACAGGGGGTCTTTAATGTGCTTGTTGAGTTGTTGTCCCCCTACTGCTTGATTATGCAGGAGAGGGGCTGAGCCTCTTAGTCGACTTACTGTTCATTACAACAGCGAATCCGAATGTTCCTGTTGCAGAAATGGACAGCTTAGATGGTTTTTTCTTTAAAGAAAAAGAAGAGCAATGGTGAACTTACATTGTCAACAGAAGTGCATAATGTCTGCTGTCCAAAAGATAAGCCTTTATTATTATTATTATTATTTTCATTTTATTTATTTTTTTATTTTTGACACCGTTTCACCCGTGTTAAAATGTCACATAACCCCAGAAACTTAAGAATCTGTTATCACAACCATAAAAACAAGAGCTATCAGGAGATGGCGTACCCCCCCAGCCCCACATATTGAAAGAATCAAAGTGCCACCTGGTCTGGAAACAAACCATACCCCCCAAAATTCTAAGTTCAAAATGTTTCCATGGAAACCAGAAAAAATAGAAAATTCATCAACTTTGGATTAGCAAAAGGCACCACCTCAGGTCGTGATGAATGTGCACACCAAGTTTTGTTAAAAAACATTGAACGGTTTTCAAGTTATCCTCCTGAAACGAAATGTTCACAGACAGACGGACGGACAGACGAACAGCCGCACCCACGACTATATCCCCTCGCATTATATGCCGGGGGATAATAATCGACCAGTCAAGCAATTGGAAATATTCGCCCCAGACCGACGCGTGATGTCATGAGGGCTGGACATGTTTTTTGAGTGTATGGAGTCACAGTAATTAATTAATTGTCCGCTTGTCCCCACTGTAATCCAATTTGATGTTCTTGGACATCGTTAATAATCGATTAATCGGATGGAGAACTTTCACTTTTATTAGTGTCTGCCATTTTGTTGATTTTACTGAGCTCTAACAGTGCATGCATTGCTTTTAAACCACACCATTTTACCTTTAATACAAAAGGGCAACCAGCCCGCAGTTTGCACGAAGCAAAAAAATTAACTTAAAAAAAAATAAATAAACAATGGCTTATCGTTTTGGATAGCAGAGATTATGTACTTTATTTGGCAATGTAACTTTACTATAGTTTTTCTTATCCTTCAAGTTTGCAAAAACAAAGTACAGTTAATGGCCAATTTAGTTTACTTAAAATATTTTCAGTTGCCTGATAAAGTTATCCTGGATTAATGCAATGTCAAGATAAAAGTTCAAAATCATTAATCCTATCTGGTTATGAACTAAACAATGTCCAGCATTCATTTCTTTGGTATAGATATTGAATCATCATGTTTTTCTTTTAAAGTATTTTCAGAACCCTGAGACACAAAGACTGGATTCCGTCTCTGCCACACTCTTATTAGGGCTTCGAGGCCCACAGGAAAACTTATTTTTAAGTAGGAACTGTCAACAACAGTAAGGAAATTATGGGTCTGTTGTATTTTTCATTAGATTCTGGGGTAACAGAGGATAAGAAATTTCCAAAGGGGAAGCACACAGGCATAATAATCCTCTCCCTTTTTTCCTGAGGCTACCGAAATGTTATATTCTAAAATTGCACATTGTCTAGTTCGTGTTCAAGGACAAGTGAACAGAAGAAAATGCACAATTTAATACGAGGAGGAATAAACCAGTTTTAACTGTTGAAATTGGTGAAGAAAAAAAAAGGACATTTCTGCAACCTGTATAAACATACAGTAGACGTATTGGCAGTTCAGTATTGACAGACCCAGTATCATGCGAGCAATACCCTTGCAGTGTTGGCAGATCAGTAAAGTGCTTGAATAACCCCGGGATATCGGGATGACACATGAGACAAATGACTCCGAGTGACAATGGAGTCAAGTAGTCAAAGGAGATCAGATCAGCAGCTGTGTTTCTGAAGTAGATTTGAGCTGCTCGACTCGCGGCTCTCGAAATCCCTCCAGCTCGATACAGGAGAGCTTATCCACCATCACCTCTGACTCTGGCGCCGCATCAAACGCAAATCAGTTCCTTTCTAAGGCCCATTTGTCTTGATTACGAGACTCATAAACAGGGCAAAACTGCCTCCAAAGGCTTGCTGGGTGGCACCACAGACTCACATCCTGGTCTGAAAATATTTGAATATTTTTTTATGATGCAACTTAAGGGCAGGAATTTGTGTTCTTATGTCAGTTCGAAGCTTTTGGCTGGTGGATGCATCAAACCAGGGATCATAAAAACAATTCACTAGGAAAAAAAAAACATTATTTCCCAGCAATTTTCACCAATATTCACTCCATACATTGTTTACTATGCTCTGATTCCTTGCCATTGGTCAGACATCCATGCATGTGCATCCCCTATCAAACAATGTGGAGTTCATCCATCCATCCATCCATCCATTATCAATATCGCTTCTTCCTCGCTAGGGTCGCTGGGAAGCTGGAGGCTATCACAGCTGACTATGAGCAAAAGGCAGGGACTCACCCTGGACAGCTCACCAATCCACTGCAGGGTGCAGACACCGTTCACACACACACGCATACCTAGTGGCAGGTCTTTGGACTGTGGGAGGAAACTGGAGTACCTGAAGGAAACTCACGCACACTCGAGGGAAACGTGAGGTGACCACACCCACTGCACCACCGGGCCACCCATTGTGGAATTAATACTCACACAAAATAAATAAATTTGTCTACAGCAAAAGCTTCAACAGAACAAACAAACAAAAAAATGTTACATCCCAGCTCAGTACAGAAGTGACATCAGATTCATACGATGCAAATACAAAAGGGTGGCTCAACAGAATAAACCAATTATAGCCAAGTGAAATGTCACTTTAACATGATACATGCCCGGTTTAACATTCCCACATTTTAGAAACGTACTGCAGAAGTTATACTTTTTCCCCGGGAACTAAGGAAAAAAACGTTTGTTTGGTTTGTTTTTCTTCAGAGGCTTTATTGGAAGCTTCATCAGTTAATACTCCTATCATGTTGTGTTCTGTGAACAGTAGTATTCCCTAAGCTCTTGGAATAGTATGTAATAGAGTCGATAGTCTCACTACAAACCTATGGATGACTCCAGCTCCAGTATGCTTGGAGACAGGGCCAATCAAATGAAGAGTGAGGAGTTTCACATGGACTCCTTCTTCCACTCAGAGGAGAGAACTGTCTTCACTAACCCTGTAATTAACTATGGCCTGCACAGAATAAGATGCCTACAGACTGATGCAGAGGAGCGTGTCTTTTCAACAAGAAGAGCACTCCCCATGGCTCTTCTACCATGTTCTGTTCAGTTGGGCTCAAGAGCAGTTTTTTCTGCTAAGCTTGTTCAGTTATAAGTTCCGTCAGCCAACTAACGTGTAAACTGTCAAAAGCAGAAACAAATCAATATAATGATCGTTTGGTGTCTAGGCTCTGACCCTGACACAGCCAACAGCTGATTAAACTCAAGGACAAGAGAGCCCTGTCAGGATATCCCCCCCTGTGGGGATGTTGGGGTGGAGGTGAGATGTTAACTAGCAGCAGGCAAGTGCGATACAGCAGCAGAGCAATGTAGCACAGTAGCAGGCAGAGGTATGTTATGCCGCAAAGGTAGAGCAGGAAAGCAGCTGATATAGCCCACCCGTTCTGCAACGTGGAACAACATTTCACCGTATAAAAACTTTGGGCCGAAGTTCCATAAAGGGCTAAGTTCGTATACACATTAATCTTTCATGAGAGTGAAGTTTAGCCAGAATTCACCCTAGGACTTGGTAATCAAAGACACAAAACTGCGTAACTTCGAGTTTCTTAGAGGCAACAAGAAGCAAATATGACATAAATAAGATATGACCAAACTAGTCAACAAAGCAATAATGCTGAAATAGTCTATGAAGATGCAAAAGACTTTATCAATCATTCACAACAGGATGCATTTTATCATGAAAACATGTCATATTTTTTATAACTATAAAGCTTAAATTTTTCTGATTACGTAAAATAACAAACATCTATAACAAATTAAGCTGCAGCATCATTTTGTCCGTTGCACTGGGGACAAATGAGTATGGGCCAATTAAGATGCTGTGCTGATAACACCATCTTCATGCAACTGTCACTGCAATCAATAGAAATGTTGGTATGGCTGCTTTCAGATTCTAGTAATTCCCAGATCACAATAAAAACAGAAGATAGCAACTTGTTTTGTAAACTGCAGCCTCACTGCAGTCAAAACTGGAAAGTGCACGCTCAGCAGTGACATCCCTTTCATATCTCAGGTGTAAATAACAATATAAGCACAATATTACGCAATGCAGGAGTTGTGGTACCAGACACCATTACCTCCATTCAATGCAACTATCCCATTCCATCCCACACAATATTAAAAATATTGATCTTTCATTTGTACTCTCAGGTAATATACTCCTGATATTACATCAGTTAATCTGGTTCGCGCCAACAGACTGAACAAGAGCCATCAAAAGACGGCATATCTCCCTGGCCTCACATCTTCGCATTAGCAAAGGGCACCACTTCAGGTCATGATTAATGTGCACACCAAGTTTTGTTAAGAAATATTGAGCGGTTTTCAAGTTATGCTCAAAAATGTTCACAGATGGACGGATGGACGGACAGACGACCGCGCCCAAGACTATATCCCCCCGCATTATATGCCGGGGGGATAAAAAAGTATCTGGTGTGAGGTCATTATAATCTAGCAGTGTCAGACTTACATGGTTCGGTGTATAATTTGACACTTTCTCATGTCCTGTTGAAGGTGAGTGAAAAAGAAAGTATTCTATCATTTCTTTTTCTTTGTGTTTTAAGGCATTTCAGAGGTCAACACATTGAAAATGTTATAGAACCCCAACAGACTACACGACTAAATAAGTGAGCGAAAGAAGGCCTGATATGATTGGTCTCATTACAGGCACAGTCACAAGTGCTTGAGTTCCATTCCTATTACAAAACCAAGCAGCAGGCAGAAACGGATGACATTGTTTTTGTAATAGTCGCTGTCAGGTGAGGTCAGCATGATGTCTGGGTAATTTAGCCTTTTCCTACAGCAGAATGGCAATGAAGATGCTTCCACCTGAGTGAACATTTGCTCTTCTCCATTAACTTGAGTTTTGCTGTATTTTACCATTAAAAACCCTGGCAAATTTTGTTTAACATCTGCGAGTACATAAGACAGATGAAATTCTTCTTCATTTTGTAGAAAGCAGGCCAAAGCATTATCACTAGAACAGATGCATGCAACTGCAAGTTTACGGGAGTAAAGCTGTCACTGAACTCTGCCAAGACACAAAATTCTGAAACAAGCCAAAGCTTACGTATGTGAAGCATATTCATATTTTTTATATGGGAAAACATAGCCAGAACCAAATCGTAATTTATCCCCATCAAGCGCAGATGTTACTCGAATCTAGGATCATATCCACTTGTGAAACAGTCGCCATAACGTCAGCGGAGATGAAGTGTAGGATGTCGGAGCACATCCCTGCACTGTTCTCAGTAACGGAAGTGTACTTACTGTGGCAGTGCCGGACACTGTTTGTGCACTGTTCTCTGGACCGCTCTGTTCGCTGTGCGTCTGTGCGGGGGGGTACATGTTTAACGTGTGCTCTGGGACAGTGGTCTGGCCCGTGTAGTCTGGAGCGTGGTGGGGGTGGGGGGTCGTGAACTCGGCTGGGATGCCGTTCTGAGGGGGTGCAAACTGGGCCGAAGAGTAAGGCTGTGCCATCGTTTCAGGAGGTGCTGTGGCGTCCTGATTACCCTGGAGAGAACAGAAACAGAGTCAGTTCCCTGAAGGAAAACAAGGCAGGATCTCAAAGCAAAGAACAGTGCACAGTGATACTCCCTTAACATGGTACAATACTAGTCAGGTGCTAAGGAATTGCTCGTAGGAGTCAAATCAGATGTGAAGCTCGCCTAGACAGCTTTGATACCATTTCAAGTCTGAAATGAAAAAAATTAAACCGGCTAGACAATTTATTCCATGCACAAGACATACAATCAGGACTCCATTTGTCAAAGAGCATTAGAATTCGTTCTGGATCAATTCATTCTTCGCCGAACCACCAGCACCGCCTACTTACTGAGCCTCAATTTCTCACAACACTGACCAGCAGCTTTCGAGTACGTCACAAATCCAAAGAAACTGCGGTCTTTTTTATGCTGGACCTGAATTACTATAAACCGGTCGTCACCAGCCCTGTTCCTGGGGGTCAGTCTTCCTGAGGGTTTTTACTGCAACCTTAATCTGGCACACTTGACTCTACTAATTAGCAGCTTAACATGGTTTCTGGCTTCTATGTGAGGTGAGCTTTGCCGAGTGTGGGGCGAAAACCCACAGTGTGGTAGATCTCCAAGAGCTGGGTTGGCCAATGCTCTGCTCATACACTCTTGGCCACTTACTTGGTGTGATCTAATATGTCAGCTGAAATGTTATTTTGGTTTCCTCGTCTTTCAACCAGGAATAAATCAACCCCACATTTATTCCCGTCATGACACAGAAATCCAGTCATGCCCTTATCCTCATTCCAGTGATGATGTCACTGCGTGCCCGTTCACTGCTCCACAGTCCTCCTCTGCCCACCACAGCGACCTGAGCTGACTGAGGGGATCGGACCTCTAAAATCCAGGTCACAACACTACTGCAACCCTCTTCACTCCTATTGCCCTCACTGACACACGACTTAACTCCAGCACAAAAGGCACAATTAGATAATGGAGCCATACATCCAGTTTCTGGGCAAAGACAGCCATGGGAGCTCTTCTCATTGGAAGATGAGCCTTTAGTGGCAAGAATTAAATCTGGTGCACCTAGGGCTCTGATAATGCATATCATTATCATAAGAAAATATTTTTCACTTATATACAATTAAATCACATTTTTTTTCCAAGCTCTTTGCTGCTTTATTGTTGATAGTTAGCCTGAGCTGCTAGCCATAGCAGCGTAAAAAGTTCAATAGATGCAATGCAACGCAATTCATATCTTGACAAAATAAAATGTAAAAAGACTTCTGATAAAAGTGAGATTATGAACATTACAAAATTGTTATTGTCTTTGCGCAAAGAGTCAGGCCTAAACAAAGTCACTCACCATCCACACAGGCCAACAATTACAACTAATAACACAGAGTAAAAATGTATTTGGGATATGTTGAGGAGTCAAAGAGATACAAGTGAAAGTAGCCGGGTCTTCAAGACTTCAAGACATTTTTCTGCAAGTGAGCATGACAATTCTTGTTTTGAGATGCACTGTGTAAATTAGTACATAAGTTAAATTAGTAAGGTATATTGTCAGTTGATACAACGTATTTTTCCCCCTTATGACAAAGTCTCCGTAATATCACTCCAAAAGCTGCCCACTTCACAAAAAAGGCTGACAAACTAATGTCTTTTCTCCAAAAACTGATCCTTATGAGATTCTCCGATGGGGTTGATTCAAAACCAGATGTTCAACAGATCTCTCCTTTTCTCTATAATGGACTGAGAATTTTTACCCCCAGATGACCTGAAAATGTACATCTCCAGTGTTGTGCTAATTGAAGCTAATATTCAATTAAGAGTGCTAAAACCCCCTTTCCCTCCACGGGAAGTGTTAGAAAAGCAATATGAAAAAAAAGAGCAACAAAATGTGTCATTCCTAATTTGTAACAACAGCGTGAAAGTGTGAATTTGCCGTAGCACCAAAGGAAGCTTACAAAAGTAATTAAATTACTTCAGCTTCAAAGAAGTTTCAGAGCTCCATGAAAAAGCAGTTGTCGGCAAACGGAGAAAGAAGAAAGGATGCCTGACAAAGTCAGTTAAATGTTTTGGTCTGAAATTTAATGGAACCAGCAATTGCTATTCTAAAATATGCAGCATACAAAATGCTGCACTTTAACTGCCATGAACTTTACGGAAAGCTCTTACTCACTCAGACAAACAAAAAGTATAGGAGTATGTAAAGTCTATAACTTCTGAATTCACCGGTTAACCGCTTGATAGAAAATCTCTCGCGGCCATAACAGAGTAGGTCTCTTCCTGAAGTTTTCAGGGCCACCATTCCCATACAGTCAAGTGCTGATAGGGAAACACTATAACACTCTGAACAAGCACATGCAGGGAATTGCTAAAAAAATATATATATATATATGTAATAGAACAATAAACACAAGCTCTGTCTAATAATAATTATAATAATATTAGTAATAATAATAATAATAACAATAGTTTTTGAAAGACAATAAAAGAAGAAAGAACAGTCACGATGAATGAACTCTGAAGCTAGCCCCATTGTACATCTTGCTTGTGAAACAAGCCCTAGCAACTCAAACTACTTGAACTTCAGCCTCAGTCTCTATTATGTCGATCAGGACATAATCTGTAAGGCCTGCTGCTACATTCACGTTAAGTAGAGAGAAAACGCAGAGAGAGATGAATAAAGTGGGGGGTTGAAGAGCAGCTGCTCATTGTAAAGCTTGAAAAAGACCAGCACAAGGGGCTCCGCTTACTCTTCCAGCTACACTCAAGCCTTCCCTTCAGCTCCTCGGCCAAAACCGCAGAAAAAGGCCAGAGAAAGGAGGGAAATAATGAGAACATGCCCTGCTCTCCGAATCACGGGATTAAATACCTGATGCACCATCTCACGCCCTTTTTTTCCTCCGTACGGCTCGTCCCGCGGCCCACGGCATCTGCCCAAAGCCAGCATCAACTGTGCACGAGGGCACGCGCTCGGTGTCTAGAGTGGAAGGCGCGCGTATGCGTGTGCGAGCGGGGGGGGGAGGTGGGCGGGATACACAGGAGGGAGGGGTAGGATGGAACTAACGCATGCGGTTACTGACCTGGTGCTCTTCCTAATTCTCTCTGCCCCCAAAAACCTGATCCAGATGGGACCCTTCGCTTCCTTACTTCCGCGATCCCGTCTCACTCCCTCTCAGTAACGACCCCTCACAGAGATGGTCTCTCTCCCTCCTGTCTGCATGCGCTCTCTCTCTCTATCTCTCTCTCTCTCTCTCTCTCTCTCAGGGAGCCTCATCGCATTAACGACTGCCAGCCCCTCCTCTCCGTCTCTTTACCCAATACTGCAGGCAGCAACATTTGCGGAGAAGAAGGAAATGGCATCTTTATTCCTTTAATGTACTCCGTTTAACGAGGAGGGATGTGCCGATGTGGGCGCTCTCGTTCTTTTGAGCGAGCGTCACAGAGTGCGGCATTTCAGAAATACACAGGTCTCGAGAATAAACTGCTGTTTGCTTGCTTTGGGAGAGTGTGTCTGCTTTTCTAATGAGTGTGTTAGCGTTTATATACTTAGCAGCAGTGGTCTTTGTTTTGTTTCAGGAGGCTATAACTGCGGACGTTTGGGCAATTATTCTATTTTGCGGTCAGATGTGATCCTTTGGGATGCATTCAGGTTCCTAGTCTGATAATGATAACGATCCAGTTGTGATCAGAATTTCAGTCACATGGGCAGTTAAAAAGGGAGAGAAGCTGGATAACTCCACACAGTATATTAATAACACAAATATACAGTAAATATACCACTGCAGTGTGAGAAGAGATTGTTTCTCACCAGATCGGATTGTAGCCATATTGCTGAGCATTAGAATTTTTTATTCAAATGCATAGATTCATTAGAATAAAGACGACTGTGCACTATCACAGTCCTGGCATTTATTAATTTGTCCGATTAACACATAGATCATGCAGCACTTTTCTGCCAGGCTGGTCCTTCCGTCACTACGTCAGGGATTATTGGAAATTTGGATAAGAGCCATAGTGGACGATGGTAAGGTTATGATACTGCTCAGGTTAGACGTCAGCCATCCAATGTCAACAGAGCCTGACTCTCATTGTTTTTACAGGGGCTGCCGAGGAGGTAATCCTGGTCAATGAGTGGTGTCCAGCTGCTTGATCCTGTCACAATATCCTTTATTTACAAGCTTCATCTTCGGTCTGCCAGCGGCTGGAAAACTCCCAGGCCGCGCTGCCTTTCCCCGACAGCGCTGTTCGAACCCCGCCACCCACCGACCATTCAATCATTCGGGAAATTAAAACCAGAAGGAGTCTGCATTAGCTCCCTGACCCTCCAAAATCTCCTTTTGTTTCCCTTCTGAAGCGCGGCGGCGATGCTCAGATTTTGTAGATGCTTTCACATGAAAAAGAATAAGACATGAGGAGATTCCTCAGACAAGCCTGATCTGTGGGGAAAAAGAAAAGCTTTTAAATAATTCAGAGCGTTCAAAGAGGAGTTATTGAGTTCCCAAATGGCTCCCGATACAAAAGGAGATCTCCTTCCCACAATAGAAGCTATCTCACTCGCGCTAATGTGACAGCACCCTTGCATGGGTTCCGCACATAAGTACCTGACAAGATTGAGGTTGTGGGGGGTGGTGTGTGGGAGGGGGGGTACCCATAAAATGAAAGCCACAGAAACCACAAAACTACCAACCAAGTTCCAACCATTTTTTTTCCCTCCCTCCTACATTTGTTACAGTGCTACAATTGGGCTCATTGATTTATTCATTCAATTTCTCTCTTTCTGGTGCAGTGCAGTATATCTCCAGTGCACAGATGACTGCACGGTCCAATGAGAGCACTTTCCCAAGATGTACAAAGGCGCATATGAATGATGATAGTGCCGATTCTGAACCAATTCCATTGAACATACAGGTAATAGCCAGTCAACAGTAATTAGGTCTGACGAGATGGAACAGCCAATGGCAGCCATTAACTACAAAGAATGGAAGTCGGGGATATTTGAAATCTACAAAAACAAACACATATATTTCAATGAATGATATTTATCTGGACAAATATAATCTTTTCATCTTATTTATTGTCCACTCATATTAACCATCAGGGATCAAATGTAGAATCTTTTTTCAAACAATACTTTTTACTATTTTTTGATTAACTGATAAAACAAAATACAATATTGGATCATCTACAAACCTGCAATTTAATCAACCAAAAATACTGAATAAGAAGTTGAATGAGGAGTTACTAATGTCTTGTACTTGGATAACAAATTAACAATCCACAGGGTAATATAGGTTATGGCTTATTCAATATAATTGTCATAATTATAAGTTCAATGAATACAATGACTACACATTAGTGATGTCAAACAAATCAGGCGATTTTCTTAAAAAACATCTTTAAGAATGAAGAAATAATCCTCCAAGTATCTCCAATTCATTCACACACGAATGAACTGTAAGAGGAATTCATACTATGAGTGCTCATTAGAATTCGGACACAATTATTCTTTCCTACTGTTTGATGAAAGTATTACCCCATGGATGGACTGAATATGAAACAGAATGTAAATACAGTTTTTACTGTGCATTTAGAGGGCCAACGTACAGGAAGCAAGATTTATATAGGTAGTTTTCTTATGTTTGCGTATTTTTATGCATGTTTAGGTTTAAGCAAAACAACAACAAACTTAAACAATGATTTGCCCCTTTGAACATTAGCAAGTGGTTCTTTAATACCCAGAAGAGTGAAAATAGCTCTGTATTTGATGAGGCCAGTGGCTACTTAGCTCACTTATGGTACCCCATGAAGCTTTGAAACAGTGAACCCATTTAGTACTGAGGCTCAAGGGGCAATCTTAGTTTCCTCTTGATGTGGTTTGCAGTGAGTGACATGAACTTGAACAACTGGAAGCAGAGTTAAAGTGGGACTTCATTCTGGGCCTTGAACAATTCTTGTGGGGCCTTCTCTTGCATTTTCAATAAACTTAACAGCAGAGCAAGCAGTGCCTCTTTATCCTTGTGTTAGGAGACTAATCTCTCCCTGCACTAAGCTTACTCTGTGGACTGGGGACAAACCTATCGGTGGCTTCCGTTCAGAACATACATTATGAGCACAGAACTGGTTCAGCTGCCTTCTCTGAAGATTCCTCCCTCTTTTCCTGGCCCCCACACAAAAACAAACCGAGAGGTGAGTAATACTCTCTTGATATCAGAATGGACAAGATTGAATATGCCAAATTTGTCCACTTTTCCACTTTTTTTCCCCCAAAGTAGGAATAAGCAACTCAGTCCCATCCTAGCACATAATAGGTCTCAAAATGTCCCAAACTTGTCTGAAGTTAACTCATTCCCTACGGCAAGCCACTGCCAACGGCGCGGCGAATTCTATCATTCCCAACGGTAAGCCGGTGCCAGCGGCATGGATGACCATTCGCAGTCCGATGAAAACACGAAATCAGTTGACGATCGCAGTGATGGACCACCTGTACTTCAATACTTTATATTGTGTAATTTTCGGAAGAAGTATTCCATGCAAACGCGACAATTTTATATAAAAGTATTCCGTAGGGAATGAGTTAAAAAGCAGTGGCCACAAAATATAGAATTATACTCGAATTCGCATCCCAAAGTAACTAAGCACAAAATGAAGGACATGATTCATAGCTTCAAATGAAACAGCCACATCAATGCATTTGTCTCAAACATTAAAAAAGAAAAATCAAATAAATAATACAACCATTGTACTAAGCCTTGATTTTATGAACTAATTGTGTTTGTCTTCATTCTCAGCTCATTGTTTGCACATTAAAAAAGGTGAGTGCTTCTGGAAGATACTCTCCAAGGCTCCCGGGTGGCACCTGGAGGGACAGGAAGGGCCTTGAGTCAATGGGTGAGCCCAGTGGATGAGCCATACATCGCCTCACCTTGTCTGCTTTACTTTAGCATATTAGCCTGCATTAGCGGGGAGTTCTCATCTGGTGATACACAGCCATTTAGCCTGCGGGTATTAGCGCGTGATGCAAATGAAGATGTAAGGAGGAATCAGTTCATCAATCACAATCACGCAGGGACATTGTGCAAAGCAAGAGGATTAGCTCTCTGGCCTTGCACGGGGCCCCTGCCTGTCACAGCGTATGTTTAATTAAACATTGTTTAAAAATGCACACAGAAGCAGCTTTCGGCGGCGCGCAAGATGTTGCGCTGCTTTCTAAACCTTCCCTCCCAGCCTACCCATCCCCCCAACGATCATCCCCCCTCTCCTGCACCCCTCCCCCAGCCGCCACGCTCTCCCTGCAGTCCTCCCCCCCCCCTCCTCAATGGCACAAATCAAAATCGTTCCAGCGCCGCAAACCCAGTCAAATGGCATCGCTGTCGGGGTTACATTAATGAGCTCAAACGCCACCAGTTGGGAAATGGGAAACTGCAGGTACTCGACTCTCCTGCTCTTTCTTTAAAAGGCAAACAAATCCCTTCGCATTATTTATCTGACAAAAAAAAAAAGACAAAAAAAAACAGATTTTTATCAGTAGGTCAAGGGACTTGTGGGAAAATCAAGCAGATGTGCCCCGTTTGTAACTTGCCAAATGGGCTGACTGTCCCTGAGCAGTTTAATTAGTATTAAAGGCTGATCTGGATTAAGCGGTGTGCTGTAACAGACACCAATCCTGTCAAGTCAATACCAATAACAGAGGAAATCGCTCGGCGAGATCACACACAGGACGCACTTCAGCCTCCAGTTATTGGACGTCATAGCGCTGCGGCGGTGGGATTCCGACAGCGTTTCCAGCGAGAAATGCCCATCTCAGACTCAAAAGCAGGGCTGACCACAGAGGGACAACCTGAACATCACAAGCAGACATCACTGATGCAAGATTAAACACTCGAGAATATGACCAAAGCAACACGTTCTTGTGTCGACACTGAGAGCTCACACCACTTAGTGCGACTGTGGTTCAATTTAGCTTGAAGTAAAAGTCGAGAAGGAATGGGACAATCTATCACCTCAAGTGGATCATCCTCAAGAATACAAACGTGGATGTCATTTTCCCGATTAGGCCCCTCGCCTGGGGGTAGAGCTAAGCGTGATGTATCCCTGTTATAATCTCCAGCACATCCACTGCTCCAGCAAGCCTTGCTAAAGTAGCATATATATCAGTCCAGCTCTTCAGAAAACCACACAGTCAATTCAGAGGATACGTGCGTTTTCAGATCTATGGGTCCACAGCGTCTTCAGTATACTTGAAGCGGGGCAAATCTGCTTTCTATTTTGTTGCTCAAGCCTGACGTTGTGGTGCAGTAAACTTGCAGATGTTCAGTAGGGCTGATGTACCCAGCTCATTTTCTCCTGGTGAGCTTTCCTCGGCAATTGGAGGTTCTTTATTGGTGAAGTGAAACAACAAGCCCCCGAAATTTCGCTTTGCTGTTCACAATAGCTAGACCATTTGTGAGGAAGACTTCGACTCATTCCTAAACAACGGCCAAGTGATTGGTCCCAGGAGTCAATAAATAAAGTGGATACAAGCCCCCATGTACCGCTCTTGTGTGTAGCCTGTGTCATTTTTTTATAACGTGAGAGTGACTTGCTGGCCCCAGATAGATAGCAGAACAGCCTCTACCATAAGGCTACAGGATGAATGCTGCCTAACTCCCTGACACAATCTTAAATCGACCAGACTAAAGTAGAATGAACTGAACGAAGAAAAGTTCCCCAAGCAAAGACTGCTACGAATATAAAGTTTTTCCTCATTATTTTTCATCATTTTTAAACACTGAAATACAGCTGTAGACATATACCAATGTGGGGAGAGTTGATGGCATGAGGCAAGCAGACCTTCCTCCACGATAAATAAAAGCCGCATGTTCAAAATACAGCAGACACCTCGTATATTGCAATTAAGTCCTGCAGAGAGTTCTTCTTGGGATTCTATCTTGGTAAAGATATTGTTTTCTTTTGTTCCAAATTAGCTCCTTAGCAAATTATAGCATCCTGAAGCAAGGCATTGTGCATCTGTTCATATTTCATGTCTCCAGGTGAGAATATAATATTGGAGAGAATACTGCGATGCATTTGAGCGAAACGGTGTGAACTATTTATATGTCTGCATTTCCTTTCCTGGTTGCCTTTGAATGAGTCGCATCATGATGTCACATGACAGAGGGGAATGCTTGTGGTTTCTCTGAGTCATCCATAGTGCTGGCACCAGAAACCCACGGAGGCTGTAATGAATCCTCTCTGAGTCATCAAATCCCCGCTCGTTTCGCTCGATTCGGCGGGGAGGGCGGCACGGCGGCGCTGCGGGTGGCACTGGTACCGGCCTCGAAGGCCGTGGGTTTGAATCCAGCCCGGGCCCTTCCGTGTGGGACTTGCTTACTCCTTGTTCACGGGGGCTCCTTTGAATACTCTAGTTTCCTCCAACAGCCCAAACATATGCATGTTAGCCTAACTGGAGATGCCACAGGATTACCCACAGGATTTAGTGTTTGTATGTCCTGGGATAGACTGGAAAACTGTCCTAAGCATTTTCCGGCCTCTCCTCTATTGTCAGCTGATAAAGGCTCCTCACCCTACACACCTGACGTGGAATTTCCTGGCTAAAAAATGGATGAATGTATTTTGCAGAGGAGGACACACGTCCTCCCAAAATGATGACTACCTTCTCCAACCTGTGTAAGAGGCCTAAATAAACTTTGCTCCCGATTATTCTCCATTAACAGGAGACAATTAAGCACAATCAATTATTGAACTTCATTAACCCAAATAATTTGCGTGCTCTTCGAGACACCTGCATGGGACTTTGAGTAGGCAATACTCATATGCATGCTCAAGGTGATCTGTTTTGCCATTATAATTCATTTAAAGAAATAACTTTGCCTACACATACTTTAAAAAGATCGATAAATACAACAGCCATATGGCTTGTCTCAAGTGTGAATCTTGGCTGCAATACAAGCGCAATTTCCACCTTTTCTCCCTGGTTTAGAGGAAAAGAACATTCACACATTTCCTGTTTGACCTTGGAATCATGTCATTTACCCCGACAGCCCTGTCTGCACTATATCTTAAGAACAACAGAACGGCCTAATATATATTACCTTTTATTATAGTTCACTAGCTTTTAAGTGGAACCATCTTCAGCTTTGAAGTTGACTCTTAAATTCCTTCCAGCTCCTCTAAATAGCATGGACTATATATTATCTACAGATCAATAGCTGAGCCAGCCAGACAATAAAACTCTTTGATCACTGTGCAGTGCTATTTTTTCACTGCACAATAAAAAAAGAGAAAACACGAGAGAGAAAAAAATAGTGAGAAGGAAAGCGAAAAGCTTAAAAGTTCAAACAGATGTTGTCAGGCCTCAGATGACTACGTCATGGTAAATGGTATGGAGTGTATCTCGAAAAAAAGCATGACCAGGCATAGTGAGTTCTGAAAAGACCAAACAAGTACTGTGCAGACGGAACGAATCGCATACAGATGGACAACCCCGGACCGGGCTGAACGAATGTGGACCCACAACCGCTTCAGTCAGTCCGCGTTTCAAAGTGGACGATGTGTTGTATTCCAAATTAATCATTCATCCACTCAGTATCTAAGTAGTATTTTCTTCGCGGTCACACAGATGAAGAAGGTTTTCAAAGCGCATAGCTGAACGTTACAATGTCATGCATCCACAGCTAATTTTATATTTCACTAAACTTACAACAGAATAGTTAAATTGCCTCCAGATCTAATACAAATAAATAAATAAATAACATCTTTAAGTACAGTTCACACCATTTTAAGTAATACATATCATATGCTTGTTACCATGGGCAACAATGACTTGATGCCAGAATAAAAGCCTATTCTGGGTAACTGTCCAGATTTTTACAGGGATAGTGCATGAATATGTTGAAGCACACCATCTTCTCAGCATTGAGGCTGCCTTTCATTATTGTTTGCCTGTACGAGCGTGTGGGAGTGTGTAGATATACGCCTGGGTGTTAATCTCCATTTCAAATTTCTGTTAAACAAAATATAAAAATCAGTCCAGGCTGTCGCATTTTACTGTAAAAAAAAATTTTTTTTTTCTAAGCATATGGATTCAGATGCAAGTTTATTTGAACAAAATAAAAGCTTTTTGCTGTGACCAACAGACAAATCATTTAGCCACTGCATGCAACAATTTACGGTATTTACTGTATTCAGATTGTACCTGTTCCAGCGCAAGACTGTGCCTATACTAGCATGCTTCGGTGTGTGCGCAATATGCAGTGAATGTATGTGCGTGAGCACGAATAAAAGCAAACCGTTATCCTCCTCGTTCCGTGTTTAGATCGCTGGCTCATGCTTTAAGTCCCCCAGGATATGCTCAACTGCAATGCAGAGGTGGGGAAGTGTTCAAAATTAAATGTGGTGCCGGGAATCCTGGGGGTTTACACTGGGTTATCAGGGGTTTTCACCTATCAGCTCCGCCATCATTCACTTCGTGTTTTCACTGAAGCGCTATAAACTGCCAGACACATTTCCGACCTCGCCGGAGCTCTCCTCGGGGGTCCTGGGGGCAGGTAATTTCCCAGGCTATAAAGAAGTGCTTTCGCCGCCGTCCTCGGCCCCCTCTCCCCTGATTTACTCAGGTGCTATCCGCCGAGCGCCAGCCCGACCCCTGCTGACCCCCACGTATTGAACTCTGGACCCTCCTCGGGCCCTGTGATCTGCCTAAAGAGCAAGCCAGAAAATCAGGGCACTGAGGTGTACCGAAAGTCACAACCCCAAAATGAATGAATTCTTGAATAAAATCAAATATCATCAGGAAATTTTCTGACACACACTGTAATTCAGGTTGTTCACAGGCTTATAATAAATCTAAGACACTGTAAATAAATAAATGCTGCACATCCATATTCATTTTTCCAATAGTATAAAACCTCACAGTTATTGCCTTAGTAGAGCCAAGAATATAGGCTCACACAGTGGGAAACAGTTAGTACACTCGTGCTCATAGCGGTTTATGTGTTTTGAAAAGTGCGAAGGTGAGTGAACTAATTGCCATACACGCATTAGCCAAGACCCACAGGCGTGTTTTCCTTGATAGGGTGCTATAATGATTGCATATGCACATGTAAGCATTTCATCACACAGTAAATCATAGCGTAAACCTATAATTTCTGAGCACATTGCATGTCATGAAGACTGATCATATCTTGCAGATGTGCTCAAAGTCAAGCGTACTGAAGTACAGCACTGGTAGAATGCCTCCCAAAATTGGATTGGAAAAAAAATTATGATCATGTTATACAGCGTGAATAAGTACTATTGTCTTTTATTTCACATGAAGAAACTCAAGCATTCATTCAGCATTGCACGTATTATAGCGTACAATGATAACTCACAGCTGGAATACCTACAGGAAGCATACAAACTGAGCCAGTCAAAGAAGCAGAGCCAGCAGCTATCCTTTGCAGTCCGATAACAATAGTGAGCTGATGTTCATTGCAATTCAGAGTCACAAAGCAAATTTCTGTAAATATTTGCAAAGGAGCACTTTCAGTCTCAATTGTGCTGTGTTGTGATGCCATATGTTTGCTTTGGAAACTTCAGTCAATGCTCAATATTTACCCAGGAGCTGGTCTGTGTGCAAGAGCAAAGAGAGACGACAAGGGTTCAGCATTCTAAGTTCAATGGCTCTACTTACATCATTTGTTATTATTTGTAAATCTCGTGCAGTCTTCTCTGATATGCATAATACACTGCACATGGCTTTCTGCTATCGACTGCTTGCTTGACTGCATAATGGTGCAAGGAATATTTTTAAGATACACTAAAAGAGTCAATAGGATACAATTTAATGACAATAAGAATATGCTAAATCACCAGGAGTCTTGAATAAAAATAAAACAACCCAATTAACATTCTACTAAACATTAAACAGCTAATTCCAAGCACTGACTTACCAGCCCTATTTTTCTCACTTTGTGTGCAAACAGCAAAACATACCGTCCTATATTGTTTCCAAGGCAACACACGTCTCGGCGAGCCCGAGGTACAGTAAAACACATTTGTGCTCATTTGCAGCACAATAAAACTGTTTAAAATTCACATTCAGGACTCATTATGGATAAAATGGCAGTGCATCACATTTCCCTTCTGTCAGCACTCCGCATCCCGCAAAGTTACAGGATCGCATGAGTGGGAGTCAATTTTCACAAACCCACACGTGAACTTGACATTTCAAGCCGGGCTCTTATTTATATACATATTTACTGTTGCCACCGTCTCGCAGCTGTGAAAAGATCAGTGTCGGGGCCCGTATACTCGAGGATCTCGCAGATATAAAGTACACCTCTCTCACTTTCATTATGGCCTGACATTTCAGTATAAATATGTCCACTGACAGCGCCTCAGCTTTTCCAATTGCTCTCTGCCCACTGGTGAGGTATACCTCTCTCAGTAATGGAATTCCTCTGTCGCTCTCTCCCTCTTTCCTACCCCCTCTCTCCCTCTCTCTCTCACACACCTCCCTGCAGCGACACCAACTCCTTTTCTTCTCACCCAGATGGTACAGGTCGCTTCTGGCACATGTAACAATTACAGAGCAGCGTCTAACACTTAAATGAACCCTCTGCGACACCCCACGGAGAAGTATTAGATTAGGGAATTGGGAGATGACTGATGAGGCCGGCCAGTCGTCGCCCGCCGAGGTCTCCGGAATAAGCATTCGGCACATCCTGCATATTACGGCCCCAGATTATGGCGCTACTGATGGAATAATGCCAGCCATACATAGTGCAATAATTGAACTGTCAGAAGTGGGGACTCCATTAAAACGAACCGTATGCGAAACCTCAGGCGCGGGGAACCTTCCATAGCTGATATAATCGCTGATAAACAACGACTGAATCCATATGTTGATGAGCCCAAAATATTTTGAATACACAGACGCTGCAGCCAATTTGGAAAGAAAATTTTGAGACATTTTTTTTTTAGCTGGCTATGCTCGGGCATAAAGTATGGAGACACTTGAGAGGATTTTTGCCGCAGTAAAATTTGTCTTGAGCCTCTGAAAATGTTTAACAGAATGGTTTCACTGATGAACTTACAAACCCCGCTATGAGGCAACATTATATAATTAAAAATATTTCATCCTCTCCAGAAAAAAAAAAAAGTCTTTGAGTGCTCCATAGAGAGTGTGGAACATGGACCGGAGAACCAGCTATCTGTAAAATTAATTTAACACTTAATGCACACGAGTTAATACTTTTTCACTACCCACATAATATGTTTTAACACAAGGCGACTTGTGTATAGGCAATATCGAATTAGGTAGTGGGCTATTGGGCTGTGCAGCCAACAGTATCCAGCAGGGACTCATCAGAATATCACAGGCTTGCATGATTCACTGGCCTTAGCCATGCCAAATGCCCGTTTTAAGCCAACCCAGTTCAGTTTTTTATATTCCAAATTCAAATAAGGAGCAAAAAGATGTAAAATCAGAATTTCAAAGTTACCAAAAGGTCAGAATAATTGAAGGAAGTCAGTGGTGTTTTTATTTTTATTGGCATTGCTCATTACCATGTATACCGCATTGCCTGACAAAAGCTGCATTTAAATGATCATTTTGCCTGTGAATCGACTTTGCAAACTGCATACGGTTAAACCCCCCTCTCTCTCGCCTTCTGGATTCATCTCCTGCAAAGATAAAAATCCCAGCTGCACAACACGACTATGTCAGATTAATTGCTTTATAATGTGTTTTTCTTTGCAGTACTGTTGTACTGTTTTTTATTTTTTCAATAGGATAAAATATTGGTATCTGCAATAGGCATAGTGTGCTTGTAAGATTTCATTCCTTTCAATGCCTGAGCAATGAAAGCAGCGATAACGTGCATCTTCATACATTTTAAAATGCAGGAACAAAAACATACACAAATATACTGATACATTAAAATGTTATTCATCGTTATAGAAGAGTAAACCCTTGGAGGTCAATGCTGATTTTTATTTTTTTTAACCAATCATGTTTTTTTTTAACACATTATACAGGTTTAACTAATCGCTAAACTGAATTAGGACCTCTTTTTTTTTTTTTTACAAGATCTGATATGGTTTCGTTTGCAGGCCATATGAGAAAATAAAGAGATTGTTTACAAAAGAAAAACCAACACAATCACGTAATCTTGCTTTATAAGGACAGATTATATGGAGTAACTACATCATAAAGCCGTATCAATGGGACGTGCTATTGCTTCATAATGCTTAGAAATATGAGCAATCTGGCAGGAAAGAAATGTACGGCAATGCAATGCAAATCTCCTCTCTTTTGCCGCACACCGCATGGGCCAGCCAGCAGTAAACTGGACCGCATGCAAAACTGCCAGTTCAGGGGTGGTGGAGATGGTGCATTGGGGTGTTTCTCCAAGTGCATATTTATTCTCATCCATTTCCTGTTTCTCACTTGTCTGCAAATACCGGAAATACCTGTAAAAACTTGGTTGCCGGTGGGGACTGTATGCTACACTGGGCCTAATGGAAACGAGGCGTCTGTACTGCACCTCCAAGGTTGAGGGCGTCACAAAGCATGGTCAGGTTGCGTAAAATTGATGAGCAGCGAGAATTCGGATCCTGCTTAGTACAGCATGTATGAGCAGTGGAGAGACAGCCGCCCCACGCACCTGGCAACCTTAGCTCCCTCTCGGCTGCCTGATGCGGCTTTTTTTCATACTGCTCCCGAGACACAAGCCTCCACTGACACATTTCAGTCCACTGCACCACAGTCATTCCCTCAAAGCACCTGCACACCTTTAATTAACTTCATAACTCTTGACCGAAGGCAACAGGGTCAGACAGGCAAGCGAGTGCTATAACAGGGCACCTCGCTAACAGCCTCTAAAATCAAAGTATTTTATTTTATTATTACAAAACTAAGCAATAATTCATTCATATCCCCTTCTGTGGGTGTGTTTTTCTTCTTTTTTTTTTTATACCACAACAGCTGTGCTCCTCTCTAGCGAACAGCAGTGTCACATCATATGTGAAAGCCTTTTTATCACTTTGTCTCTTCCCCCGGAACATGCGCGCTCCAATGCAGAATACAAGAACACAATTTAAACTTCTATAGGAGAGCAACGTTTCAAAAAAATGCCAAATATTGCAATTATAAGGTATTGACAATGAAGAAAGAGATGTGATCCTGATTATCTCGTTGCGGATTAAGGCGGCTGGTGAAAATGACTCCTTAAATCTGAAAGGTTTTATGAAAAAAAGGTAAAAAAAATAAAAATAAAAATCAGTCTCTGCAGCAGTAATGACCTAAAATAAAGTAATGAAATAAAAGGCAATTGAGGAGTAAAATCCAGGGGTCAGAAAGTAAAAGTCCTGCCAAGTTTTTCTCCCTCCCACAGAATGAGCTGATCACTCATATTGGCTCTATCTCCTGTCTGAAATAAATCCAGGTGGTTGGAATAAAGTTCTGGGGAGGATTTTAACTTTCTGAACCCGGACTTTACACCTCTGTTGAGAGCTGACAACTGCAATTATCGTTGACAATCAGTAAATATACAATTTTTGAAAATCTATCAACACTAACATTCTAATAACTGTAATCCAGTGATTCCAGTCCAGAAGGTTAACTTTATCAAGATCATTGCTGTCATTGCAACAAAACTTGTGTGGACAACCTCGGTATCACTCCCATCACCAAACTCATCCAATGGTTTTACACATCAGTCATTTATATGTGAAAAAATACTTACAGCCTGAAAAAAAAACTGTTTCTCATGATGCAGTTCAATCTGTCTAATGTGTTTTAATGCATTCAAGCGTATCACAAAATGCATCTAAACGCACAGGTGCTTTTGAAGAGGCGATATCATAAAATACAATACGAACATTGCATCCGCTCTTAACTCCTTAAACTCTTAACTTTTTACTTATATTTTTCTTTAAGTAGATTCAAAATAAAAAAGCATATTTTTTCATATGGTAGGACAATGTCACATATATATACATATATATTTTATATCTGCTGGTTACAGCGCTTCACTGAGATACATCACATTCATATCGAGAGAAATATTCAAACCCAGGACACCATGTTTTAATTGCCTCAGCATTACATCAATGGAGTATATCTAGATCTTGTACATCATTTTATGTACATTTCCCTGTTATTCAGCAGGACATACTTGGGATCATTGGAAACCTTGGATTCAGAATTTGTAAAAGCCCAGAAGTTCCACAGGTTTGAATACAGTAGCTGCATTTTACAGACCCATACATGGGTCAGTAGGTTTTTATGGGATTAAACAGAGAACAATATGAGGGTGTCATATGGAAAAACCCAAGCACATTTTCTTCCACAGTACACTCAAAATGATTTCTGAGCGCTGATGTGCTCTGGCATAAAAGTGTGCTCACTCAACTGCATTATACAACCCCCCATGTAACTTGTATCACTGCTGGAATGCGTCAGATTACTATTAGTGTTCATATATACAACATTCTTTCAAATACAAAATGATGGACGGCTACTATTGGTCAGTAAAAAATTCATGACTTCAGCAATTTTTAAGATTTTCTCCCATGAAACTCCTTTATTTTTTGCTACTTTACTGCATTCTGTTTTTCTGCAAGTGCTCCTTATTTTCGCATTTCGTCCCGTTCCCTCCACGAGCAGAGCAAATTCCATCAAAAATGTAGCAGGATCCCTGCCTCATCTGTTTAGGCCTGAAGCTAGTTGCAGGGACAACTCATTAGAGACCCCCTCATTAAAACCAGCCCTGAAGCAAAAGCACTTTTAGAAAGCTTCTCTCTCTCTCTCTCTCTCTCTCTCTTTCTTTTCATTTCATTCGTCCTCCTCTCTCACACATCCCAGGCTTGCTGTCTCCGCATAGACATCTAATGATTTCATACATTGGAAACAACTTGTTTCTCCAGCCAACACGCTCATACACCAATACACCCATCATATGCCGACACCGCCGAGCAGCTGGCAAGTCAAACAGAATTTATTCTATCTATATTCCCAGGGCCGGGTCAAGTGTTGAATTATAATATTCTGTAAATAATCACATGAAAACCAGTAAAAAAATAAATAAATAAAACTGCGTAGGAGTTAGCTCGGCCACTTTTAATGCACCACCACGGGCTGAACCGGCGTGCCAATATTTCCTGAAAATAAGTAGAACTGTCGCTTGGGAAAATGGCTGACCTGATATCGGTTGAAATAGAAAGGGTTGAACAGGATTAAAAGGTAGTAAAACAAAATATATAAAGGTAATATATTAAGGAATGTAACAAAACAGGATATGCACTCTCTTCTAGGTATCTCAGGCAAACACAGCCCCACTGCAAGCACAAATCCTGTGAAAGGATCCTAAATTATGCACGACTGCGAGGCAGAGGAAAAAAACCTAGCTTTTTAGCACAAAGAAGTATTACTAAAGGCTTCTGGATTAAGCTTCCTTAAATGATGCAGCTAACTACAATTGTTATCTCTTGAAATGCCTGAGATGTTTGCAGAAAGGCTCAATGCATTTTTTCTCCATCTCTCCACTGGCAAGTGCTGCCACATCTCCCGCTCCAGTCCATTACATAATACGCATCCTCAAAGTATGACACTGCGGAAGGGTGATGTACCCTGCTAATGCCACACCACAACAGGGTCAGTGACACACACACACACACACACACACACACGAAGGGACACACATCTGGAAGTCAGAGCGAATAAATGGAACATCTATCGCTGCATTTCTAGAGCAAAGCCATAAAAAACCCCCAGCATATCCTGTGCAAACAGTAGAAAAGTCACTGGTATAAAAAAGACTGAATAAGCACACGGGGAAAGAGATGCGAACAGAACCCGGTTTCAGTGAAGGTGTCCATGCTTCCAAAGCTTCTACCACCTTCTTCCATTAGACATGCTAACAAATGTCTCATGCTAATTCAGCGCTAACAGTGGGGCCCATTGTGTGCTGCGCAAGAGTTAACACTGAACATTTTACACAGCTTTTTACCGCACTTTCCGATAGAACACAAGAAAGTTGCTGACAGACTTCAAGTGACAGAAATCCCTGGTTCGCTGACAGGGCATCATACTCGGAGGAGTTGATCGCAGCTGTTCAAAGTCTTATCGAGGCCTTGGCCCATCAAGACCGATTCTATTGAATTATTGACAAGTTTTCGCGACGGTGAGATGAGAAGAGAGATGACAGCACTGCAGGTGTTTAATAAACATGAAATGGAGCCTATCTCAAAAGCTGACTTACCATGTCAATGACCTAACAGGTTGAATTTTAAAGAGAATTCGTTAAATTGATGAAATCGTCCAGTATAGTAACACGCTGCAAGCCATTGCTTTAAAATGTGATATCATTGCCACCGAAATTCCTGTTTTCCGCAGCTCAAATAACCATTAATTCATCATAACGCCATGCTCACATGTGAGTCGATAATGACTGTGATGCATTTTTAAGGGCAATATCATCATAGTCATTATGACGTAATGGGAAAAGGCTTAAGTCCAGTTGTGTCTTGCCAAACAAAAATGCAAGAACTTTGTGTGACCACTTTACTGTGAAGTGTGCCTTATATAACATTATTAACCCATTAGCTTTTTTAATGAGTGGCATTCAAATTTACAGACCTTCATAAATGAGATGGAGCAAGATTTACTATGCATTTGTGGACCATTTCATATATGCAAAAACATCCCCATGTGTATTGTACTGGTCGTTCTTTAATAAAATGGAGCACCTGCAGTGTTTACATATGAATTAGGGACCCATGATCTCAGATATAGTCATAATGTACATGTTTAAAGGCGGTCCTCTGTCATTCACACATACAGTATATGATCAAATATACTACATGTTCTGTATTCTGTATGCCATTTTACAACAAATATTTTTATTGGTTGAAAGCCTTAGAAGGCTATAAATTGAACAGATTAGCCCTTATCCAGAGCTGCTGTAATTTAACCCTCGTCCAACCAAGGGTTTTTCTACTAAAATCCCGACCGGGGGGGTGGTTACCTGATTATTTCGGAATTAAGCGATAAACATCACCTTGTTTGGTATCAGCGTACAGCTACAGATGTTCTCTCTTCAAATCAAGTACAAATAAAACACATTTCAACATTATGACATCATATTGATGTCATAACTAACACCATATTAGGAAAAAAACATCAAAATGACAAAAATCCATGTTTTTTTATATTTTTATTACTTACCTTGCAAAATGATGATTCAAGTTCACCGGACAGATGTACAAATATCTTCAAAATGTTACACACTTGCATAAAAGGTTTATATAGGAATTATAAGAACAACTTTATGAACAATTCTATAAACTTGTATAATAGTAGGCCTATAGCACAGTATAAAAATAGTATACAGTACAGTAACCAGTCAAACACACAAGTAAAGTATGTCGGTCATGCACTTCTAATATTATTAGGTGAAGATCACTTCAAGGTTACTGGTCACTGCTGGTCATTGTAATTCCAAGATTTACTAATACAAGGACAAGCTACATCAATAAATCAATAAGGATGACAATCAGTGTGGTCTACAAAGTTCACTGAGCATGAAACATAATGATAGCATACTATTTGCAACTAATTTGTAAGCATATTTTGCATCAAAAAATTGACGCTGGTGGCAACCACCCCCCCTACCCTTCGACTTTGACGGCCTACCCTACCCCCAGGGGGTGAGGTACCCTCATCGTTTTTTTCATGAAAATGAGCGCTAAGGATGAATAAACAATTACCTAGAAGCATTAGATCATATCTGTTAACGTTTTTGTGCGACAGGAAAAAATCCCCCCCCTTGTTTGGACGAGGGTTACAGAATATTGTTCAAATCTATCCTCGTCTAAGCTTGAAATAATTGTTTTTGCACTTATTTGTGGACTGCTATGAAATGATACAAATGATTTAGGCTATTATGTATTTTGGAATTTGTCCCAAAAGGGTAGGACTCCGGCTGATTTCAGCATACCTGCAAAAACCATGGAAATACATTAAACCTCCATTAAAATATGAGACACTGAAATCCACAGAAGCCACAAAGTAATGATTTATTTTAATGCCAGACACAAATGCATGTAACCTATTCCTTTAGTATGACATGAGAGTTGTTCAATAGTCAAACTTTTAGCAATGGTAATCTCCATTCTAAACATTGCAGCCCTGTTAGAATCACAGTTAAAAAAAAAAAAAAAAAAAAAAAAGTTCGTCATTTTGATTTTTTTTTTGCCTCAGATTTATTTAGACATTGCAGTTCACTCATCCTTACATACCACCCCTGTCCCCAAAATACCATGTTTTTGTTCCACAGCCTCTTTAAATTTGTACCAGATCAATGTTATCGTTCGATTAATATAATGTACAAGTCAGATTAGAATTCAAGATTCAAGTAGTGTGCTTAAAGTGCTCCACATCAAAAAATAGGATCTTCTATAATATTCTGTTTTTTTTTTTTTTAAATATAAAATGAACATCTCAGGCATAAGATACCCTTTGGATGGATTCTAAACAGCAATTTATCAATAAGGATAATGCTTTGATTTCTAATCAAGAAACTATGAATGCAGAACAGAACCAGTGATTTGACACAGCTGCAAACAGTGCCCATGCTGGCTGTAGCCTAAAGTCCCATGTGGAACTGGGAGGTAGGGTTTCAGTGAGAAAAGATATCCGCCTATGCTTATTGTCAGCAACAATTCCTTAGGTTTTTGAGCACCCAGAGTAGTCAGCCACTGCACACAGTAGAGCCCTTAACATTTTGCATGCGATTCTCACTTGTAGACTGCAGAGCAAAAAGAAGCAGCAGCATGCAAGATTGTAGAAGTTCTACAATGATAATACTACTACTACTACTACTACTAATAATAATAATAATAATACGTGTGTATGCTTCTTTAAGATTTTGTTTAGATAGGTTTTTTTGTTTAGATCTGTGTATTATAGGTGTTAGCTAACGCTTAGTTCCCACTATCGTGCGCTCCGTTACGAACGCCACAATTGGCCATTCGTAGCTGAATGTGGAACTTCTCTGAAGCTGCTTTCACAGCAGACGCGCGTCTTTGCATTGACTTTGAATGTAATCTGTCGTGCGAAAAAATTCGTTTTGCGTCCGGCGTGAAAGCGGCTTAAAATATCAGGTTTAGATACGAGGTGATGCGATGATCACGATTGACAATTAATCGTGTTGATCGTGGAAATTTTTGAACCGTCCAAAACTTTTCTACGATCAACACGATTGCCACGACTGACCTCAAGATCTGATAAGATCTGATAGGATCACCACGATTACTCCACGATTAAGACCACGATTTCAATCGTGCCACGAATCGTGGTAGTGGGAACCTAGCATAAAGGTTTTACAGGCATTTGGGCAAAACAGCTCATGCTCGCATGCATGAAATAAGTTGGTAGTCACTTGTCTGGACAAAGTGAGAATTGCCCACTCACTTTGAAAATGACCGTAACATAGGTCCCTCTGAAAGTGAGTTTTACACACAGTAGAATATGTATGTAGTGGGTGAGGGCCTTATTATGTTGACTTAAAAGTGAAGAGCTCCACCCTTTGAAATCCACCCACTGCATCCTTGTCACAAGCCTCAGATTTATTTGATTTGGGTGGTCACCTATCACCCTCTGCTAAGCCACCCACACCGCTTTCAGCCGTGGCTTTTTTTAACATGGGGACCTTCATATAAGTTCAAGTCAACCCCACATTGCCAACCCCTAATAACTAACCAACCCCAATTACTTCAGGTATTTGGAAAGAAATCGTACATGGCGCTGTGGACAGTTGACCTTTTCGGACCCCCAAAAAACGACTACTGTTGAAAAATATACCACAATATGGAACTAGCCTAAGAGTGTGAGAGAAGAAAAATAGACACCTTTTATATAGGTACGTGCAATTGGAACGCGTATATCTGCAGGGTAGGCAGAAATTCTGCAAAAATCCAAATGTAAATTCCCCCCACCTGTCATTTCAGAGCACCCTAATAGAAACCATTCTGACCCACTTACCTTCTGTCTTATAGGGCATATCAGCTGAAGGAAACACTACAGGCAAAATCCCCTAATGAGCTGCCACCGGCTCCCGCTACACAAGCCAATGGTGTTGATGGGGATAAAGTGGGGACACTATCTTAGGATCAGTGTTAGGCTGTAGAAGGAGTCAATTTGGGAGTAATCTGGTGGTGGTAATCACTTGCTGGAGAGTTCAAGTGCCCCATAGATCAGATATTGGCAAACAAGCCACGATTCGAGCATAATAAATAAACAGAAATTGCAAATCCTGTTTAGTGCATTAGAGGTGGAATCATAAAATATTTACATTTAATTGAATCAGGTTTTATGCGGTCGGCAAAGGATACCGGCTATTGGCAACTGATGTGCCAGCCGTGCAAGTGATTCGGTAATAAATTATGCAGAATTTCCCCACTCAGTTTTTACCTATGTAGCAATAAGGACAAGTGAGTACAGCCCACGTTTTAACATGTGCATTTCAATTGCCTCCTCCTGAATAAAATATCAGCGGAGCTCTTACGAGATTATTTGCTTTGGTTTATATTGGAACTTGTCTTCAGAGTCTAGCAGTGAAATAATGATTTATGTTGTTTCTGCCTGTTCGGTTCATATCTATTGGCCAATGTAGATCATTCTAACGTGGCAAAAGTATTCAAGATCCATCCTAGGACTGCATTCAATAGCAGGCTTATAACTTGAACAAACAGAATATCCAAGTCAAAACTAAACATTACAAACATTTGGAATGAAAACCAGACACAGTTTTATCAAGCAAAAATGAATTCAATTCCACTCCTAAACAAATTACAAAGACACTGTGAATAACCAATCACAAGAAGAGTTCAACATTTTAATGTTACATGTATATGGTCTTTGCACGAGTATGTCTATGCGTGTATGTACAGTATATGAGTGTGTGCATGTGCATGCCTGTGTGTGTGTGTGTGCATCTGTTTCCACAGTAAAAGTCAGAATCAAATTTTGGCTGCAAAGTGCATACTGTAATAAGCTTGTAATCAAAGAAGAATGGACAATGTGATAATGATCACATATTGATATGATGCATTATTGTAATATATCAGAGGATCACCAATAATTCAGTAGTAGTTTCATCAAATTCATCTCTAGCAGGTCCACAGGTGAAGAGGTTTAATTTGGTCTTTGAAAACATCATATAATAAAATGAATCAACAACAACAACTGATTCTGGTCCAAACAATGTCTTATGTTTGGCAAACAAAGCAAAAATTGCCACGTATCTGCCAGCTTCTTCGTACTCAATACATACTAACCATTGCATTCTAATTTGCAATTCATATGTTCGGATGGCTCATCACATCTGCTGTAGGAATTCATTCTGCTTTCTTATTTTGATACTTGGCTTTGCACTTCATAATTACATGATTTGCATTTATTTCACCCTCGATAAATAATCCATGCTATACACAGAAACGTGGCCAACTTGGCCTCAGCATTGCTTTTTAATTAAACGAAACAGCTGTATTATCATTTTGTTTAACCTGACGTGTGTCTTTCAAGTCCTAGATCTGTCCTTGTGATATGAGAGCTCTCATGGTGAATCAAAATTTCCATTTTTGCCGACATTTTACAGCCTTTTTATATGAGAAAATGAAAAAAGCATCTTGAATTAATGAAGGATTCATTCAATTAAAGCATGTGTGATTGTTGTTGTGCTTTCTCTCTGGTGTTTGAAAACCTTATATATTTCAGCTACTACCTTTGGGTGAGAGGTAGAGCCTGTGATCTATGTGTTTTTTTATCCTCTATTGTGAAGATAGGAGGGCATAAGATATTACCGTTGCAGAACAAACTTCCATTTTGTACTGTCATTCACCTGCATCAATATACAGATAAGGTGCGCTAGGCAGCGAATGGGAAAATAGAATTTTGTCTTTTATGCAACTAACGTGCAGTGTACAAATCAAACCATAGAGTGGCATCTCATGATAATGCAGGCAAACGCTTATCTGCTGGAGTCTGCCTTATGTCAAGGCACTCTGCTCCCATTTGTCACTGGTATTCCTATCTATGTTCTAAATGAATGGTTTGAAGGGAAATGCTGCATCGCCTGTTTAAGAAGCATAGAACCTTTCTTTTTTCTTTTTTTTAAATCCAGGTATAATCTAGAAGACATTGAAAGACATTGAAAGCAAACACTGCCTTAATTTTAACCCACCCCCTCCATACCGGTGATTCCGACACTATGTACAGTATATACAGTATTTTCATATAAACTAAGCATAGATTTTAATTTGTGTAATTTCAGAAGAAGCTGCCTGTAAAAAAATTAAATATGAAAAATGATATTTGAGACAGTAATTGAAATTTATCTCACAATTCTGTCAGGCAGGACAAATTTACCGGTTTCATGCAAGTACATCTATTTAAAAAAATATTTTAAAAAGTGAATAATAAAAATAAAAATGGAATAAATGAATACATTTTAGTGTTTACATTTCTTACTTATTTTGTGTGCGTGTGAGTTCGTGCGTGCATGCGTGCGTGTGTGTGTGTGTGTGTGTCTGTGTGTATGTGTGTGTATGGTTGTGGGAGCACGTAAGTGTCTGAAAACTGAAAGAAGCTATAAAGAGAGATAAATTAGTCAAAGATCTACTGAGCATGATTTTGAATACCATACTGTATTATACAGAAATATTACTGCCTAGGTATATTTAAGAATTTAAATAAATTCAGTCACTAAAACATACGAGTCTTAATATGTTCTTTAAGTTATTACACCAGCTTTTAATACTGTCATCTAAACAAAGACCTCCATCATCTACAGTAGATAGACATGTGACCCCACCAACCAATGAGAACACAGGTAGGAGCTGATGCAAGCAGCAGGAGTTGAGTACAGGAAGTCACTAATATCAGACCTCAGCAGAAACACGTGTCTCCTTGTATAAACATTGAGAAATACATACATTTCCACTTTACATTTTTAAATTTACCTAATAGCCTTTGATCGCATTGATCCTATTTCAAGAAGCGATGAACAATTATTCTTACAGCAATTTCTATATCACGAAACAATCAGGTTTTATAATTAAGAGGAAAACGTGTAGAAAAGTGAGACACAATCCAAGCGCCATATGCAATTACATACCATCAATTCAAATTGCTGAGCAATTTATGCCCTATTTGGACAATCAAGAGCTTTTCCCTGGCCAGTCTCAATTACTCAATTAGCTTTAATAAAATGAAGGCCCGTGTCACAAGCAAAGCAGCTCAATGGGCGATCACAGCGAGCTAACTCGCTAACTCTACCACAAAAAAGTTAGACACAAGCACACCAATGTAAATACACACACACACACACACACACGCACATGTATGTGAGCACCCCAACACACACCCACACAAAAATGCACTGATATACACTGACTCTCAGATATTAATGGTTCAGCAAACACAAACACGCTCACACACTCAATGCAGTGAGTACATCTCTTTTGCCTTGGATGGCACAATTAACAGTGGTACAGTAACATCTCCAGGCATAGCCTGACAAAACATTTCATTAGAGTCGGTTTCAGTTCTTTTTTAACTTTGGGTCGCTTGGCAGAATTTCGATTTCGATACATACCAACCGACTTGGGTACGAAGCGCACTCTTGAAAGGACGAAAGCCCACCGAACGGTGTTAGTGGTAAGTAGAGGAGGACTCCATAGAACACACTCACACATTCAAACAGTGAGGGAGGAAAAAAAATGATAGAGGGAAGAGGGAATCAAACAGCAAGAATCAGGCGCAGGGGCAAGTAGAGAGATGGAGAGATAGAAGGAGAGCGAGAGCGAAAAAAAAGAGGGATAGGAAATTAATAATCCAACAGGCAGGGCTCCTCTGCATTATTAATCATGCAGCTTTCTCACAAGCTGCAGAGGAGCCGAGATTTGCACATGGGAGGGGCTCCCGGCACACGCCATTGGCCAGCTCATCGCATTCCCATACATCGCAGCCAATCCTTTTTTTTCCGCTTCGAGGTGCAAATATAGCTGCTCATTTTGGCGATACAGTAAGAGAGGAGGAGAGACAGGGGAGAGAGAGAGAGGGAGAGAGCAGAGTTTGAGAACAGAATAACTAGAGGAAGAAAGAGTGAGAGAGAAAGAAATGAAGGAGAGAAAAAGAGAGGGAGAGAGTCTTGGCGCTTGGAAAATGAAAGTGCCTATGGTGCTGGCATCGCTGGATCCAGTTAATGCACTATAAACTTTATTTGAGCTGACTTCTCATTTGATCCCCTCTCAATGAGGTCAGTGAACGGCGAGCAATTCCGCCCCAAATCACACCATAATCGAATCGCCGCCTATTTCCCAAACCTATAATGAAAAAGGCAACTGAAATAATGCAGGTGATGTCGACTCGCTCCCCTCGCTGTCGTACATTATTACTGGCAATTCCTCGGCCCTATTTTCCCCGCTACTCTCACAATGAATATATTTCACAGCTCACTTGCTTTACCGTGTGGGTGGCATGGCACCGACACCTACATGGTATGAAAGAAAATCTAAAACAATAAGCACCCGCCCCCCCACACCCCCTCCCTGTTTTCTCTGTGTATCTTCTAGCGTCGGGGAAGACCCATCTTCTGAGCGCGCTCAGAGAGGCAGCTTTGTCACGCATTTTGTTGAGGACACCTGATGACTTTTTCCTTCGACCAATGAGGCATACTTAGGGTTGCGTTCTCCAGACAAGTAATCTCGTACCTGCGTCCATATCCACTGTGTCCTCACGAAATGCACATCATCCATCCGCACTTATTTTGGTCCCTGTTATTCAGTGGCGCTCTGCTTACATAAGAGCGTAGTCATTCCCACCCCCGATCCCCTCTTCAATCCAGCATTGTTTCTTTTCAACGGCACCATAGTGGAGGTATCTCTCTCATACGATGTGCATCTTAAGGAATTCTCGCGGTTTATCCTGGCATTCAGTGAGACTACATAAGCAATATGTGCCTGACGGAATTACTTGTAGAATGTAATGGATGCTTTCGCATTTCAACCACCTCCACGGGTTACTGAATAGATTAGAGGAAAATAAAATGGCGAAAACTGTGTGATATTGTGTACTAACCCTTTGAGTGTCGAATAAATTTTCAAGGAATTAAGAATGTAATTATCCTGAGCTGTTGAAAACCTATCATGTGTCAACTTGTTTAAAAGAGCTCCCCTGTGGGAGCTCTTTTAAATAAGTTGCCACATGGTAGGTTTTCAACAGCATCTGACTTTGATATCTTACACCATTGGGCAAACATAGTTGTCTATGGCGCTCAAAGGGTTAATTATGTAACTTATATCAAGGGATTCCCCCTTGAGAAATAGGGTATGGTTGAGATTAGGATCAGACGTATGAATATAAATAGTGCTGTTCGCTGATGAAACCTCAATGTACAGTGTCAATCTACATACATAAATTCTTCCGGTCATATTTGAAAAAAAAATTAATACAAAAAAAGATTGCACAGCAAGACCAGTAGGTTTGTGGCAAAACAAGATATTGAATTCTCTAATATTCAGGTGACAATGTTCTTAGGTGCTTGAAAAATATTCAGTAAATACTTGATTTACATATATGACTTCATAAAAATTATGATTGGTATAAAAAAAAAAATAAAGATCAATGCTAGGCACCAGAACAACAAAGGTGTAATATTAAACAATATTTTGACTCTGTACAGAACAGAAAATCACATTTCATTTTTTTGTCTAGCAACGCTTCAAAAAAGTTGCGACAGTATTTAGCTGTTTGTAATGTTGCCATTCTTTTTCACAACACTTTCTATTGGCGACAAGTCTGGTCTGCAGGCAAGCCAGTCCAGCAACGGCACTCCTCTTACGCGGCCATGCCATTGCAATGTGTGCAGTATGTGGTTTTGTGTGGTCTTTTTGAAATATGGAGAGGCATCTGGAAAATTATGCTGTCTTGAAGGCTGCATATGTTGCTCCACAATCTCAGTGTATTTTTAAGCATCAATGGTTCCTTCAAAGATGAGCTAGCTACCCTTCCCGAGGGCAATGACAAAACTCTATACACTGACAGAGTATGGCTTTTGGACTTGTGGTTGGTAATGGCCTGGATGGTCCTTATCCTCATCAATCCAGAGCACACGGCACCCTTTTATTCAAAAAAGACCTAAAATATTGATTCGCATGACCATCCTACTAGTTGCCACTGTGTGATAGCCCATTGCAGAAGCTTTCAAGCCCAGAAAAGTCGATGTCCTTCTAGACACTATTAATATAAGGCTTCCTTTTTGCACAGCAAAGTTCTAACTGCCATTTGTAGGTGTAACTATATATTGTAGTGCTTGACAAAGGTTCATTTTATGTCAGCTATTTCTATTCACATCATTCTTTTTTTTAAAATGTTTTTTCTTCATACCATCTGCAATGATATACAAGTCAATATAAAGACAGATATCACTGGTTTCTGTATTTATGTGCATTTTCCGTACCTTTCCAACCTCCTCCCGAGTTGGTGTTGTAAATAACTTGACACTGATGTTGGGAGGGGACTTGCTGAAAAGGTCTTCAAACATGAGATGTGGATTTGAGAGGAGATATAGTTAGGTCCATAAGTGTTTGGATATTTGCAAATTTATCTATTTTATCTGTTGCCCACAGTATTGGTAGTCCAATAGCACAGATTGGTAGGTTTAATTAATATGAGCTCAAAGTAAAAACTTTCCATTTTAATTTGAGGCCATTTACAGTCAATTTAAATGTACATTCAACAACTTTTTAAGGGTCTAAAATTAATTGGACAGTTTGCTGCGTAATCACTCCCTGATTTTGCCAGTTACAAGATAGAGCAAGGACAAATACTCATACTACATCTGTAAGTACTGAATTTGGATTGATATCTGCAACTTAGCCATCGATATTCAAGTAGATTCAATGTGCATGCGTATAAAATAGCGTTCCTATTCATTATATATTTTAGAAATTTTATGCGTTTTTTTTTAATTTTCATTTACAGAGAGCTGTTGTTTCCCATGTCATCTTAGGAACAATTCCTCACCTCAGCACCAGTAGCCTCATGGTATAGCACTGCATACCACAGAATTCTGCCAAATGCAGGAGGCCATCCTGGCATAGTTCACCCCCACTTTTACCCATGCAGAGCATTCAGGCATACTACGAATTTCACACACAGCTTCTTGCCCACTATATGGTGAACATGCATGGGTTTTCAGATGCATCCTGAGAGTAGATTTCAGGTGGGACATTTGCATTTGGATTTTGCTGCTGTTAACTCTCAATAAAAAGCAAAATTAACAGTCACTGTCAGTAGATCACTAGGCTGAAAAATACAAATAAAGTCATCAGAGAAACTGCAAAAACATAAGATGCAGTCATCAAATCAACTATTTGGTATATTCTTCAAAGGAAAGCATAGATTAGTGAGCTTAGGAACACCAAAAGGCCCAGAAAACCACAGATAATAACAGAAACATTCTCTCTTTCACAAAAGTCAAATCCATTTCAGTGGCATACAGAGCCAAAATGGTAAAAACAGAGTCACTCTCCAAATATTATTGGCTTAGGCAATTATGTCATTTTTATTTCCACTCAAACTTCCCATAAAGCCTGCCTGAGTTCTTTGTTTTCAACTGTCAAAAATGGCCCTTACCTTCCCTTGTCTTATGTGCAATATATTCATTCTTCAGGAAGCTTCTTTTGTGAGATTATTAACAGTTTCATCAAACAGTCAGCAAAATTTATGTCCTCATTCTATAGGTATGTTTTTCTTTAAAACATTTGTTCCTCCCCATCATTAATACTGACCAATCAAAACATCTGGATTTCAGTATCATTCGTGAAACACAACGTTTAAGAATAATCAAGCTAGGTTTGTTTACATATCTGAATGCTTATATTTACTATTTGTATAATGAGAGTGCTGGCATTTGAGAAGCATAATAAAACTGAAAATAATTCATCAGAAATACATGTGAATTTCTTATTATTACATGTGAATAAGATGGAAAGATGTAGGTGGTTATGCAAATGAAAATGCACTGCACAATCAATAAGGCATTTTATAGCACTGTATAAATGATACTTCAAAAGGAAAATACATCTAAAATGACCCTGATTTTTTAGCCATGGAAATTATCTGAATACAGTGCAAACCAGAGAATACCATAGTGACTGAATAGATCAGAGTATTGTATGCAAATGTGTTACTTTCCAGACAGAAGCAATTGATCTACCTCCCTTTCAAAGCTCTATGTAGTGCTTTCTTCAAATGACAATGACTTAATTATATCTGCTTAGAACACGCCGGAAGACATTAACATTCCCGCAAAGACATCAGAGGCGAATGCACAAAACAGGAGCCGCGGGAGGGTCAGAACAGCGAGTCAATTTTGCGGCGTGATAAAAGAACTGCCATGTATACGTTTGCATGTGAAAGGGACGAGGCCAATCCTAGCTTGTTACCATCGGTTAATTAGGCACTACAGTGAGGCCTACACACACACATACACACACGCACACACACGACATTCGCCTTTGTATTCAAAGGTATTATTCAAATGGCAAGAAAGGCATAAAGGCAAAAGTGAGCTTCTTCAAAAAAAAAAAAAGCAGGACAGTAATTTCAGCACATGAAGGTGCTGGATTAAAGCACGGAAGGAAACTGGAAAATGAAAGCAGCATAACCAGCCATAATGTTCGCCCTTTTCTTTCGTCCTTTTGGCCTGATATGGAATTGGGTGCTTTACCATTGTAAACACGAGCTGCTTCCCTGATCCCGAGCCTAATCTGGGGATGCAGCCCTGACACCGCAGTGCCAGGGAAACAGAAGGTAATTTTCATCGATGTAACACTTACTCTGCGTATGCATGGGGAATGAGTTTCCAGGGGCAATCGCTAAGCCACCCCATCTCCTCAGCTCAGTCCAAACCCACTCAGACAGAGCCTTGGGGGCTTGTTTTCCCCATTAAAAACAAACCACCACACAAAAAGAAGAAGCAAACAAATGTATTCTGGCTTTAAACTTTTTTTTTCTTTGTTTCACTGAATATACTATACAGTAAACACCAAGCACACAAACGCTCACACAAACAGTATCCAGCATTAAATTCAATAATAGAATTAGGATAACATCGGCTAGGCACCGCGTCAATAGAAAATTAATTATGTTGTCAGAAGTAAGATGTATTACTCACTATTTTCCATTTTGTGGTTGAAATGAATCTGATACAGTGTTCGTGGTCAGACGGTTTACTTCACATTATGATCTGATTCGGGAAAGCATTTCAGCCCATTCTGTTTTGAGCATTAATATATGTGACAACGGTATCATACTGTAATAAACAAAATGTCTTCTCTCAGGACAGATTTCGATACATTTCAGCAAAATGTCTTTTGTGCGTAGTGTGGGCATGCATGCAAGTGTGTGTGGTTGTGTGTGTGTGTGTGTGTGTGTGTGTGTGAACTAAAAGGAGCCATAAAGGAACATAAGAAATGTGAGTGTTTACTGTTTTTGAACTGATTGATTTGATTTTAAAATCATATAATACTACTTTCGATCATCCATCATCCAGCGTCGTTTTGTCAGACAGTGCATATTCTTATCTGCAATGGCTTCTATGAGCTAAT
Source organism: Gymnothorax javanicus (assembly GCA_029692085.1). NCBI lineage: Eukaryota > Metazoa > Chordata > Actinopteri > Anguilliformes > Muraenidae > Gymnothorax > Gymnothorax javanicus. The sequence continues at coordinate 10,478,942 of CM056211.1, forward strand.
CTAACGCATTCTTTGGTCATGCATCACTTTGGAATCAGAACAGCCTTTGCAGAAAATTGGCTCACCATTTGACATTATGCTCACAATATTGAAAAGGCGCAGTGCCCAAGGTCCCAAGTACATCATCCCATAGGCAACGCAATATTTGCTCATTTACCTATAATACACGACACTATTCTCAAGAAAAAACACAATTTTGAATAAATGTAAAATGGAACTTCTTTATACAGCTAAATAAATGGCTTTTTCGGCTCTGGCCAAAGCAAAGAACTGACCGCAAGTGACCTGCCGTCCTTCAGCTCTCTATATATACAGTACTGAGCTCTTCACCCCAAAAATACAGTGTATGAAATATACACTACAGGCCAAAAGTTTGGGGCTACCCTCAGATTTTTAATGGTGCACCAAGTGCAATGTGACCCCTTGGTTTTGGGGAAGGCATTTATACTGCATGCCTTCTTGTTACATAAAATTGTTCACATCCTAGTGACATTAAATCATGTAACACAAAGGCACTGGAACTCAATTATAAAACATTGTGGTCAGTGATCAATCAGTCAAGACAGCTTTAAAATGTGGTCTGAGGTCTGGAATTCACCCAAGACCTATTGGCTTCCTATATTTTATGCACTGAAGTCATTTCATGAGCAAAAAATAAGGAAAGAACAGTTGATGTGTGATTTTTTTTTAAATCCGAGGGTGGCCCCAAACTTTTGGCCTGTAGTGTACAAAAGTGTACACGGCGTGCCATTATGTGAATAGAGTGGGCTATACTGACTGAAGAAACATATTCTTTTTCATCAATCAAAGATTCACACTCCTCACTGCCACTTGAACAAGTGCAGTAAGTCCAGTGTGCAGTGTGCAGTGTGCAGTACGCAGTACCAGTTATTGTGGAGGCTCAGCATCTCCATCCACTTTGCCCTAAAATCCTCTCACTGCACTTGAGCACTGGTGGGCTGTCAGGCACACACTCAAGGCAATAAGGTGAAACAGCCTGGGCCATTTTCCTGCTCCTCTGTTCGGCCGTAATTGCTTTTTATGCTCCGCGCCCAATATCTTCGCCAGTGCTGATGCAAGCTCTTTCCGGGGAGGATGGAGATACGTCATACGATCAGATTGCCGACTCCGCTCCGATCCCATTGACAAATTAATTGAGGCAACACTGAACACTCCATGATATTTAATGGAACCACTTTCGCCTTCCTCCATCACTCTGACAAAAAATTAATATGCCGTTAAATTCACATTCTCGAACTGTATCTTCTGTCTCCCTCAAGCTGTGGGCCCTTACAGAACACAGGCACATTATTACTACAGAATATTCTTTTCCTTTCCTTTTCAATAGTAATGCATGGATCTAAGCTCTCAGATAAAGGCAACACCACTGCTTAGCCAGACTGCTAGCTTAAAAATGCTTGAGTATAGTGAAGTGTGCCCCCATGAATAAATGATTTCCTTAAAACGTGAGGAGCAAAGATTTTTTTAAATGCAAAAGTACATGCAATACAAGCTTCTCAAACACAATATGTAAGGCCGGGTATGAATTATTAGCGAGAGGTCAATGCAATATTTACATAATTAAAATGAAGATTTGTTACAAGCTAGACAAACTGAAAAAAAATTAATTTAGTTGATAAAACAAGGCACAAAGCCAAATTTTGGCCAACCAGTGCCGTCATTTCTTCGAGTCATTCGACTTTTGAGTGAGCAAAGGGTACCATGGCTGCGTACTGATGAAATTCGTCCGAGTCGGATCGATAAATGCTTTGACTTTGTTTGGAGGATTGTAATGAGCAGTATTTACAGTAATACAGCAATGTCTCAGCAATGACTAATGTCTGTTTCTCCAGCAGCAGGACTCTCTTATAGTGAATCTGTCACTTCCCATTTCAGTTAACACACTGTTGACTGGGGCTCATCACTGGACAAATCACGTAGCCCCACTGAATACAAAGCAAATAGTGAGGTTAGATGCATGCTATGGGCCACAGAACATGAAGCATGGAAATAAGCCCTATTCAGGGGAAGCCATTGCTGAATGGATTTTCTGGATGCAACAAAAATTTGTATCCTGCCTCAGGTCAACATGAGGGAACGTGAGGTAACAGGATTTATAATCAAATAGCATTTTTATAAAAGACTGAACCGCAATCGTTATCTTGCTTATCTTTTTTTTTTTTTATTGAGAACTGGGCATGAGAAAGCACATATGTGTGTGTTATATGGAGAGGGAGCTGCCAGCTAACATTAAGAAATTAATTTTCTTCTATCAGAAGCTAAGCAATGTGAGCACTTTTTCTTCAGTCAATTTCAAGATGTAGTAGTTAAATTGTTAAAGGAAAAACATTCTCTGACACTGCATGCCAGCGGATGCTATAAAAATAGACATAACCTAAAAAAAAAAAAAGTATTTGCGTCTTCTTAAAATATCTGCACCAAGCAGAATCTAAATATAGTTCTAAAATTTGATGATTTCATATTCAGTGAAGTATTTACAAAAGTATATTTTTCAAATTTGATGATTTTGTATTCTGTAAAGCATTTGCTAAAGTAAACAGGATGTACTTGGAGATGTCTAATCAATCTTTTGCCTTAGCGATAACGATAGGAACGTAGCTGATATTACATGTAATAGAACTGAAAGTTGAAAATATATTACAAAAGACTAATTTTATACTCATATATTTACGTATTTTCAATGTTAACAAATCTACTGTATTTTGTAGCTAACGTGTTTAAGCTGTCACATCTATTTAGTTTTTTTCCCCCCACTATTTGTCACAGTTTCAAAGTTCATGGAGTTAATGACTGCCATTCTCTAAAAGAGAGTTATGCCACCCTGACACTTGCACGATTTTTGTCCCCGCAATGCCACGCGATGCGTCGTAGCAAGACGCGCCATTTCGGTGGTACGCAGTGGAGCCTTGTTTGCGCCCTGTTCGCGCACTGTACATGCATAAGTTACGCACTGTTTACGCAATGCGCGGCCAAAAATGCGTGAACACTTTGTGAGAAGTTCCTGCCATGCGCTAATGGTTTGTGACGTGCGCGAACTATGCGTGAGCTGGGCGTGCCATGATCACGTGCAGAACTCGTGACAACACCCTAACACGGCACGCATTGACACACACCGTCGGCAGCGTTCACACCGAGTTCACGTAGTGTTCACGAATGGTTCACGCAAGTGGCACGCACATGGCATGAACATTGTGTGCCTGATGCGTGCCGAATTTTTGAACATTTCAAAATACAACATGGCGCGCACCCCCGCACCCTTCACACACTGCTCACGCTCGTTCCCAAAGAATTTAATCATTGCCAGGACGCATTGCTTGGCATTGCGGGAACAAAAATCATGCAAGTGTCAGGGTCGCATTAAATTAGTCAAACTTAGGCTTGAGAAAGGTATCTAAATTTATCATAGAAAAGACGGTGGCCTTTTGTGACCATAATACCAAAAAAAGCTCCATTCTTTCAAATGCTTGAATAAAAGGCTGTTATGGATACAAAACCTGTTTCAAATATTCCTTTAATCCATGGAAGGGATAAATAAAAAAATCTGAAAGCAGCAACATGAGAACCATGCTTTACACCAGAATTCATTATTATAATAAACTCAATTTAATTTTTCAGCCCCTTAATTTTAAGACATTGGATTTTATCAATCTTTTCCACACTTTTAATTTTCCTGATTGCCAGGCAAGTGCCATATCAAAGAGCTGGGACGAAAGAGAAATTTCACGCTCCTCAATTCCACTAAGACATGCCCACTGGCAATAAACTCAGCCCTCCATAATCTTCCCAACTCCTCAGCTCCCATCTCCCTCCCAACAATTTCTCTCAAGCCAGAGACAGAGAAAGGGGAGCGTAAAAATGTTTCCATTGCATAAATACAATCTCTTGCTAGCTCGACCTCCCTTTCCCTCGCTTTCTCCCTCCCCTTTTTCCATTCTCTCTCTTTCTCTCTCTCTCTCTCCCTCCCTCACACAGACACTCACAAACACAAAGCACAGATTCTTGGATGGAGATGTAATTGAGATCACCATGCACAATGGAAATAACAAAGGGTTTCATCCATGCAGTAGGCCTTTTTTTTACAGAACAACCTATAATAGTATCCAAAGAGCTGTTGCTTCAGCCCATTTTTGCAAACTTTCTGCTCCACCTCTGCAGTGCAACAGCATGTAACCCTAACATGGCTGTTAGGTATACAATGGTCACATTTTCTTTAATTTTATAACTGATAAATGCATGCTTTTGCTGGAAATGGACCCAGATGGTCATCATGTACAGATATGCATTCTTGTTTTTTTTTTACAACAATCCTTGAGAAGCCAAATATAACAAATATTTTCATACTAAAACAACATTTGGTCAAGGCAAATGGGGATAGCCTTGTCTCACAACTCGCCATCTTGTTTCTAAATCCCAGGCAGCGATTAGCATGTTTGGGAAATCACTGGTACTCACCACTGGTGAAATCACAAAGTTTGACGATGTTTCAAGTACAAGAAATACATTTCCTTGTACCTCCAATCCTCGATTTTCTTGAAGGTTACCCTCAATGCAAGATATAAAAATGGTGATAAATAGAGGATCGTAGATGAGTGGGCATGTCATATGAAAGTTATGAAAAGAGTAAAGCTCATAACAAAAGCAAAACTAGTATTTTCATCAAGTAGCGTAATTATGACAAAACCATAAAGTAGCGTAATTATGAACTTGCACGAAAACTGCAAAAAAATCTAATGGATGATCAACAGATCAATATGATATGTCTGATGAGCCATGCTATAGTGCTTCAAACAGAAGAATTAAATAACATTAAACAATATCAAGAAGGCGTAGAATGATTTAAATGAACAGGCATTTAGTTTGGAGCGTTATTGGCTAAATTGAAAATGGATGCTGGGAGCTTCAGTGATAGAGCCAGAAACAACATGTATACAGATTATGAGTATCTGTCTGCAAAATTGCAAGAGGCTACATTTTTCAAAGCAATGAATAAATTCGTAGGCGACTGCTTCCTCGTGAATGGACAAACCACTTAATAATCTCCATTGTAAAATCAACTATTTCAAAGCATATGCAGCATCGTCCCAGTAGGACTTATACACTCTGTAAGAGAAGAATTAACACTGAACATGTAACTGCAGATGTTGGTTTAATTATATTTTACACTACACCATATTACAGGGTCTGGTGTCTTGGTTTTAGCGATTGGATACCCAATAACAAGCTGAAATAATCCCAGATGTATGATTATGCCAGGTTAAGTTAACTGAACATCACATTTCTAGATCAGCTACGTGATGAAAAGCAGCTAGTACAGAGCAAAAGGAAACAAAAAGAAAAAAAAAAGGTTCTTTTTTTTTATTTCCCTAAATGTCTTGTTTTACAACACTGCAGGTAAAAGCCGAGTGTTTTTCATTAAGGCCATCTGCCAGGCAAATATATGTGCTACGGTTCCTTTATGTTACATCTCAAACAAGAATATACCGTCCTCAACCCCCAGATATTCAGTCACTCACCACAAGACCTGTTGCCACTACTCTAGTCTTGTCAATCTGGACATGAAATGGCAGCTGGAGCGATTTATTGGCTGCAATCAACGATTGCCAGTGGATGTTCCTCAACCTTCTGAACACTGATGCATTGGTCATTGCATACTTGAAGCACATAACATTATTTAAATAATTCCATTGTCCTGCATTAGAGAAGCAATTTTGAAATTTCCTGCTGTGAAGCATTTTTATCTCCTTATTTCTGATGCCAATTACCTTCTTATTTGTTATTTCCCTTTGAGTGATATGGGAAAATCAGTTTATCTCTCAGTTTCAATAATCCCTTTCATTATCTCTCAATTTGTGATAAGGAACCATGTAAAAGGTTTTCTAAAGGGACAGCAACTGCAATTTCAGAGCAAATGGAGTCGCACCAAGATTGCAGTATCTACATGCGATTTCATAAACAAGCACAATGGGTCAAAATATCAATTTAAAAAAATTTATTTCACAAACGACAGTTAAAGACAGTTGATAAAGTTATTGACAGAGGCCTACATAATGGATTGCAAGTGCAATTTTACTTTCAGCACATCACAAATTCCTTCATTTCTTTTCCATAGAGCTCCATGATTGCAGAGAATTTTCGACCAGTCCTACAACAGTCAATATTCTTTCCTTAGTTGGACCACTGCCACTGTCTTTTGACTTATGTATGTTTCCGGTTGTCCGTCCAGTCCGTCTTTCATCCCAATATCGGGTATGCAATATCTATGGGACACATGGAGGGAATTTCTTCAAATTTGGCAAAAATGCCCACTAGGACTCAAGGATGAACTCATCAGATTTTGGCGGTCAAAGGCGTTGTGACCTGAAGTCTATCGCATTATGAACGCGATATCTCCGGAACATCAGGAGGGATTTATTTATTTATTTACCTACTTATTTTTAATTTGACTCAAATGCCTGCTTGGACTCAAGGATGAACTGAACTGAATAAATTAAATTTTGGTGATCAAAGTATGATAGTTGATAGGTCCTGTCACTAGAAATGCCTCCTCACAAGCCTGGCTACCTTGCCAACGAGCCTGGCTCTTTGGCGATGCGTTTGACTCTTACCTGGGAGTCTGGGGTTCAATTCCCCGCCCGGGCCCTCCTTCGGCCTGCCACAAAAGGTTAAAAGTCAAAGTCACCTCACGTCCGTCCCATTCTCAGTCCCCGTAAACTTACAATGGGCCATTTAACTGTTCAAACTCATACAATATCATAGCTAGAAACATCAAACTTGCGGTTCAGCTTCACGTCATTTTTAAAGTTTTCTTAATGAGTCCCTACTTCTAACTCTCCTTTTTAATTTCTTTTTTCAGCTTGATAAACGTTAAGCTATCATACTCCCACATTTTCATGGCTAAAGACTCCAAACCTCCTAAACAGTTTCAAACTGCCACAAAGAATGGACATTGATGTTTCTGTTGCCCTACCCCCTCTCTCTATTCTTTTTTCATCTGATTGGCTTAACCTTTTTCCTTCAAAACTATTGATGCTTGTATTATAGACAGGGGTGGGGTTGTTGGACTCAGTCTTTACCCTTCATTACTATTGAACTCTTTGTCCTCAGAAGTTGGGGATTGGGTTATTTGAAATGCTAGTACCATTCTAACAATGCGAGTTTGGCTTTGTCAAGCTAACTTGAAGTTGTTTACTAATATTACATTATTGCTGGTTTTTGAGTGAGCTTCAGGTAATTATCGTTGCACGATGTGACGAAGCACTCTATCGGTCCAGGGCAGTCTTTTCTAAAGATAGTATCTAAGTGATGACAGCACGTTTCTCCCTGGATATTATTCCCTGGAATCAAACCACATGACAATGTAGTGAAAACTTCCATTTCAACAAAAAAATCACTTATTACCTTTTATTAAATTGCATCAGTCTTTGCTACATGTATCATATGACAGAGAGGTCTTGACAGAGAGGTATCTAAATTGCTACGTGACTGGTTGGTGGAGGGATACAACCGCGAGACGGTAATTCTATTCATTGATTGATTTTTTTATTTTTTTGACGAGTGTAGACATGTGTTTATACACTTTAATTATAACTAAACTAACATAAATTTTTTTGATATGCATAATTTCTTTGTAGAGTCATATTCATCTATTTGACTACCCAATCTATGTATTCAGGAATGACTGTGTGGTATAGTGACATCAGTTTAAGTCAGTACTTAAACCCCTGTTTTTGTGATTGTTGTAAGATTACTTTTGCGATTGTTAAGAACAGCACCAGCCAAAACATGTCCATCTGGCGATGAATCCAATTACTCTTTCAAGTGGCAATTTTTTTCTCCCAAGATGCAGTCTTTAATTTCTGCTCCTTTCCATGATTTTACCAAGAGAGTCTACGAACCTCCAAAACCATCCAAGAAAGAACAAGGTAAAATTTTCAGCTACCTTAGTATCTGCGACTGCAAAAGCATTACAACACAGAAAATGTTTTTGCATTTTGATGTTTTGTTGATATATCAGACCCTGTGTCTTTTGATTGTACGCCTCCACAAAAAAGGTTTTATGATTGACTGATATAATTTTATTCATCCCTTGATTCATATGGTTAACAGAATAAAAGTAACACGCTAGGTGGATTACTTTAATCACTAAACCTTGGCTTTAGGTTCCATTCTCTGAGCAGGGTGCTAATTGTCCATATCACAATAACTGCCATGATATCAAACTATACTTGAAGCTATACAAGCACAACTGCGACATGATCTTGGTTCTAATTAAAACTGCTGTCTGCTTGGGCCAGGCCAAAAGGCAAGGAGATATATTATTTAATTTGGATTTTCAGAGTTCTAGTGGTTATTTGAATGATTTTTTTATGATAAGACCATTGGCTTCTCTCCATTTCAATTTTTAATTATTGCTAGGGCCAATGTTTTGTAATAAATAGGGCGAGTGGTAATTAAAATAGTATCTGGCGTTGGTGCTGAGCTTCGAAATTGCTTGGTCCTATCAGGAGCAATACACATGGGAAACATTCCATTCTCTAATGTCACCAGCATTTAGCATATTGTATGCCCCTGGCTGGCAAATTAGTCACATTTGAAATACCATAATTAACAGACAGGAGCCCAACCTACTTATCAGAGCAAGCCACTTGTATTCAAATAAGTCAGGGGCTTTTCAAGGGATTGGGTCCAGTCTTCATTCTACAGAGACTGAGGGAGCTCAATGCATGGTGTTTTCCCACTATGGTGATAGTGTTTAAACCCTGCTCTCAGTAACGTCTGCTGTTCCTCACTGAACTCTATGCATACGGCTGCCGTCAAGGTGTCATAAAGCGTGGCAGACAGCCCAGCATTACTAAACTATCACCAGAGGTTGAGAGAATAATAACACAAAGCCTTCCTACATCCATTAGTGAAATGGAAAAATATAGGCTGTGACCTCAGCTTACTTTTATTTGAAAATGATACAATGATCTCTGTCTTCCACCCCCATTCAAGCGCGCTGGCACTTCTGGAAAATATATCGTTCAGACCGAGTGAAGGGCAAAGTGAGACATGTAATTGTGCTGAGTACATACTTTCGGGCTAGCCCATGTAATGGCTAGCAGGCTGGCAATTGATTCTGCATATTTACATTTTTCCCCTAAAACAGGAAGCTAAGGAGCTTGCCCCCTTCCCAGAAGCCCAGACTGCTTGGTCAGCTCCCAGCAAGCCTGAGCAGGCTCCGCCCACCACTCCGCATTAGCCAGTCTTTGTCATTAGGGAAGCCAGCCTCTAATGACTGGCATTTCTTACTTCTCCTTGTATACGTTCATCTTTTGCAACAAACATTCCAGTTGTGCAGCTAGATATTAAAATTTTGGCAGCATCAGGCCACAGCACTCTCTTCCAGTCATAGTTTGGATTATGTGAGGGAGACTCCAGATAATACATTTTCTTTTTAATGCTCAGTAGGGGCTTTTTTCTTGCAGCCCTTTGAAAAAAGTGTACCGCAGTGGTGGTGGCATTTCGAGGTTGCTTTTAGACTTGGTGACCCTACGTTCCTCCCGCTCTTTCTTGTCACTCATGATGACAACATACTCTTCCATTTTTTTTTTTTGTTTTCTGGCCAGTTTGTCCACTATAATGGATGTTGGTAAAAAATCATCAGAGCCAGCTTTTAAGCTAGAAAGCAATTAAAAAGTTTCCTAGGCAATGTTTAGAACTCTCACATGTGAACGCATCAAATAAACATTGACATTCCATGAAAGCGTGATTTTGAGATAAAGGCTGTCTAAGTTGGGCACTTTTTACTCAATCTGCAATAGCTGTTTACTTCTTACTTGCTTCCATTAAGACTCATTGGTGAATCACTCTAATTTTTTGACATCAAATACTTTACAGGTGCATCCAACAAACTATAGCAAAGAGCTAAAAAAAAAAAAAAAGTCCAAGTGTCATGAAACGTCCATTTTAACTTGATGTGTTCACACGTCATAAACAAATCTGATTAGTTATATCACCAGATTTTTAGTAATCTAGTTCATAAATGAGGGGAGTCAGCTTCCAAGTACACGGCATCATTTCCTTATCGATTGGCGGGTTGATCAAGTTATTAAGCTGGCTGGAAGGCAGTTGATGAGCAACTCATTATTTGTTAATGTTGCCTTCATTTCTTGCCATGTTTTTTTTTTTTTTCCTAAGTCTACTTCAATATCAGTCTACATCTCTCTCCCTTCAATTATGTTACTGAAATGAACTGCCAGAGGCCCTTGAGCAGAAAGTTTAAAAGTAATCATTTAAAGTAAAGGCAAGCATCCCCAAGTGCCTCTGTACTTTTGCAGATGCCGATGTTTGCTCGACACCATTCAACAAAGCTGCCAACTAACGTCACGCACAACACCTGTCTCTCAAACTGGTGCACTGGTCCTCCAGCGCAGTGCTGCACCTCAGTACTCCACTTCTCTTTCAGTCCTGATCAAGGAATTAACCTATAACACAATTAAGCACGAGCCCAGGGGCACCACGTCCTTCAATAGGCAAACCTGGACATTTGCATATGCTTTGTTCAAGCGAAGCAAAGATAAACGCTTTTTGGACATAGGTTTTAAACGTGCCATTTTTGGATTTGTCATTTTCAGTCAGTCAGCATTTACTGGTCTGTTAAGCTTTCATTCAGCCACACAATTTTAAAGCTCTCAAGTTGGCTGGACTTCATGAAAAACTACCAGTAATTCAACGATAATTTACTAAACTGATGGCGTTTGCAATACATGCAATTGCAATCTGCTGTGCCCACCCATAGACTGTATAAAAAGATGGACGCAGCACTCGGGTATGAAAACTGAGGCCTATGCGGAAATCTCCAAAATTTGCATTCTATTCAATGGCCAGCAGATGGTGACATCGTTGGTTGCAGAGAGAAGTTCAATCCTGTAGAAGTCTATGAGAAAATGACCCTACTTTATCACCAGAATTATAATTTAAGTAATGATTTTCCATATTACTTTATTGTATCTATCGCAAGTTTCAAGTCTCCTTCGATATATCATGATGTTCATTTTTGTAAATTATGGTCCCAAATAGACTAGAATAAAGGATAAAGCCAGTATATGCTTTAGGGGCGTGGCTATCCTTTGGTCCATGTCTGATACGGTATGGTCCACCCGTAGATCCACCCCTCGCTTCTCCCTGGATATTCAGTTCACGCTCTCGTCCAATGGGAATCACATCCGGTTTCAAAATGGCAAAATGGCGCAATTCAGATAGCCAAAATCGAGGCTTCCTCAATGGTATGCTGAAACCAATGGGTGACGTCACGGTTGCTTCGTCCATCTTTTTATACAGTCTATGTGCCCACCTCACTTAGTCATTTCTTTACTCAAATGTGTGGTGAACATCACCGCATTGCAATACCCAACCGAGTTTCTCATACTGTTATCTACTTATTTAATCCCCCTTTGCAGTTAGCATTGCGTAAATGGAATTAGTAGCAGAGAGTTCTGAGATAGATAATGTACTTTCAATAGCTTTTTTTTTCCTTCTTCTTCTTGTAATCGTAAGTTCAGGGCTATTAATTTTGAGAGGTTTGATACCTAGCTGTCAAATTTCCAACTTTCAAGGCTGAATTGATGTAAGTCTGCTGAAACAAGTTGTTTTGGGTGTGAGATACATTGCAGTTTTAGGAAAATTTACTGTGTGATAGCTTGAGACATAGCCAAGCATGTCTAATGCCAAAAGCGTTTAAGTTGACAATTATGTCCTGACATGGCCGGTGCTGACACACTGTAAGCATTGCCGTCAGCTGACAACAACAAGATAACCCTTAGTGAGGAAAGCGTTATTGCTCAATCAGGATGTTATGGAATACTTCAACTGCTTAGTGATATATATCCTAGCTTCCCTAAAAGACAAGCACTTATAACCAAGTAGCCGTTTACACCCATTGGGAAGGTAATACATCGATACAAAATTCATCAAAATCTCTGTAGATGATCCCCTGCTTATGAAACACACAGCTTTGCCTAAAATGGAGTTCATTACAGACTGAAAATCACAGATTGTAAGCACCTTTGCCTCTTTCCTGTAGTGCTGTGATCTTCATTATTATTAAAGATGTATTTTCCTATTTCAGCATACTTAATTATCTTAGTTACTGAGACAGTTTCATCAGATAGCATGTACTTGTTTGAATATGAACCTCCTCATCATGATAACTATTGCATAGCATAGACATAATGGGTGATTACAGATAATTGTTTAATACAATGAGTAGGTCCCTACTTTCCCGGATGGTACACTGAGAAATGCGGCATAGGCTTTCTTTCCATCTGTGACCGGTTGCCGCAAAAGAACTCAGATGTAGCTGGAGAATGAAATAAAACTTTTATTTTGTTAAGACACAGAAAAACAAATATCACCAAATGTCTAATATTTGTTCAAAAGTCTGAACAATTCTTGAAATCAATACTCCACCTTGCAGTTTTGACACAAATCTTATTCTGTGCTTCTTGTTGCAGCCGATATATTTTAATAATGGATAAGCTACCTCCACACTATGATATGGCCACCTCTTACAAATGGTGGACAACATCTCACCATCACCAGCCCCATGTAGCCGTGCTGTCAGTGCTATTGACTATTTTTATGAGAATTTTCCCAGTATAATAATGATGAACACAATACAAATCAATCCCCATCTTGTCTGTCAGCCCCCAAAAAATAATAACTAGCATACAACACCACAAAGCACATACTCTAAAGCTGCAATACTAACAAAGAATGTGGATGCCATTCCGAACCCATGCCTTCTCATTAATTGAGTTAAGACCTCTGTCAATACTGCCATTCGTTAATTTAATTACTGCTGAAAAGTCCGCAATCTTAGCAGTCTCAGCAGATATGCTGTAGGATCTGCTTCCAATTCTATTTGCTTCTACTTTTCCTTTAACATATTTCCACAAGATGGCAGCCCAGCATATTAGAAATAAAATGCAATTCTGCTATCTGACAGTTCAATTTAGCTTCCTCAGCAGCTAAGATCATCAACTGCATGCTTCTCTGCTGTGATGGAGAATCACCTAAATATCACTTAACTGATCTAAGCTTTGTTGGTAATGCATACACTGTCTCCCCACTACATTACTGACACAGTGCCTGGCACAAAAATCAATTTTTAATTGACTAGAATGCTTCAGGAATGTAACTGCTTGACTGCAGAAGCCTGCTGATGGATTTTCCCTTATTTCCCACTTTATTTTGTTTTCTTCTTATTCTTCAAGCTGAGAGCATGATACTTGCAATTCTTAATTATTCAACTTTTAAGTTTAAGCATAACATTGAGAAAAAAAAAAAAAACATTTACCATGAATGTGTTCCAAGTAGAAATCAAATGCTTTTTACCCCAATGAAAAGGAAGGGCTACGTAATCTCTTGTTACACTGATCACTAGCAACAAAACATCAAAACGTTACAGCATTTGCTGCATGATTATTATAATACAGTCACTTCACGACCACTGTTTAAGTATTTCTGGCATTTTCTACCTTCTTCACCATCATTTCCTGCAATGTCGCCTGTTTTTCTAGGTTTTTATGGCACTGCAAACTGCCGCCATGGTCTATGCGTTACAAATTGTGGTCAGTCACTTACTTCCTCACTGACTTACTCATGGATGCTTAGTAGAGACTATAAAAGTAAGTTACTACGACTGAGGATTAATTCTGAGGTGTTCATCAGAGCCACACAACAGAATGGTCTTTGCTCTTGGTGTTTGGGAAGCGGACATATGTGACAAATGTGACTTCCCCAAGAGGTGGATTTGATTTATATCTTTTTAAACTAGATTGAAATTAAGGTACTTAGCGTTGGCTAAATGGCAGAAACTGGAAGAGAACAAAAGCCTTTTGTATTTGATTTATTTACATTTATTTATGAATTTCAGCTTACTTAACTATTTGCTCCAAAAAGGGTGACAAAACACAAAAACCAACACTGACGATGGGCCAAACTGGTAAACCAGCATTTGTGAGCCAAGTGCTAAACGGAGGGGGAATAGTGATAAAATTCCTTTTCTGTTGTCTAACGACAACAAATGCTTACCTTCAGAGCAAATCATCTCTGCATAAACCATGAAAAAATATGAAAGTGAGCCTGACTATTCCCCAAACAGACACCTTTCAGCATGTGGTGGTGTTGCTCTCTTAGCAGACTCTTATATCACAAATTACCGAGCACTAAAATTTTGCCAATCAGTATCAATCAACGCAAGTTGCAACTGCAGCATAACGGGTGCGGAACGGCAGCATGGCAGAGCAGAGGGTGAAAAGTGTGCTTTGCAAATTTAAATTGACCACCTTATTAATTTGGAGCATTATTTGTGGATGTGCTATAAGCAATGTGAGTCACGTGATGCCTGGGCAACTCCAGTTGTCTGCCTGAACTACCTTACAGGCTTGCTTAATTTAGATTATGCATAATTAATTTGCAAATATGCACAGATAACAGGAAATTATTTTATTGGAGTCTATTTTGTATAATCCTTGCATGGCCTTATATAAAAAAGAATAATGTCAAAACACCAATGTGTAAAACGGGGGGTGGGGGGATCCGTCAGGCAGCAAGATTTAATTTCTAATTAACGCGATTGAACAGTTAAAACATGAATGACAACAGTGTGTTATAGTGTTAGTACTTGGCAAAAGCCTTAAAATCTGAAAACAGCACAAACAAAATAAAAATCCATTTTTTTCGTCGGGGGATTTAACAAAGAAAAGAATATTGCAATAGCTACCAGTTGAAGCATTATTCATTTGCACAACTCTCACACCTAGGTTGGAAAGATTTTTGTGTTCAAAATGTGCAGGTCTATACATGGAAAACTTCCAATGCGGTTTAATTTCAGGTCTTGAGCAACACTACCGCTTAACAGCAAACTCAGAAATAGCACACAAAGCAAAATGCCCACATATGGATGGCTTTGTAGATTGTTTCTTGAATATTGTCAGTGATTAAAAACATTAACTTCCATATAAGACAATTTTCATACATCCACTTGAATGAGGAGCTATTTAACTACATAGTATAAACCACTTTGCTGAGGTACTTTGGAAAATACCATACACTAACTGATGGAGATGTAATGTACTTAGACACTTGATATTCATTCATTTGTTATCTAACCTGGTTATTTCTGACCATGGTCACTGGGGGCTGAAGGCTATTCCAGCATCCATTTAGCAAGCGTCAAGAATACAGGCGACAGGACCTTCGCTCACAAAAATCCACTGAGGGAATTCCATAAAAATTACCACCAAATACTATCAGTATTACTGTAGTAATTGTATGGTTTTTTGTAACGCACTAGAGAGTTTAATATTACTATTGAAATATTTTAGGCCTACCATAGCTGATAAAATAACACTACACAAAAAAATAAAATAAAATAAAAACTATGGTAATACCATAGCTGCTGAAACGTACTACAGAGCACTACAACCACACTATAGAACACTACACAATTCTTATAGTGTACTATAGCAACCGTTCGTTTTCATAAAGGGTAAAAAACTAAGAGTCTACTAATGGCTAAACAGTGTGAAAAAGCTGGCAGTATCCAAAGGGTACCCACATGGAAATGATGAAAGTCACACAAGATGGTCCTAACTGAGATTCAAAATTCATTTCAAACTAACCCACAATACCATTTTGGGTTGGAAGTAAACGCCAACTATTTTGATTTAAAGTTAATTTTCCGTATGTACATACCTACTTTATTTTGAAACACCCCAAGCTAGAATTACTGTCGATTAGATTTCTCATTCCACATTAAGTACACATGATGGAAGGCATTAAAGGACATTTCTGGTATTTTGAAGCCCTATTTTCCCATCTATTTGAGTCTTATTTATTTATTTATTTTTTAATAGGTCGAAGATTAAGCGAGAATGCTACAACTGAAATCTGCAAAATGGCAGCAGTGTAATCCAATGGGGCATTTTCCCATGTCAAAGTACTTCCACTAACAGTTTGTGTTTTTGTCAGTGACAGGCTCAGATTGTTTATATAAGTGCCTGACAGCATCACAAAAAGGATCCATACAGAGATATACCTTTTTGTTTATTGTTTTTAGCGTTATCATGCCATGCTTTCATGTGTAATGCAGCCAGCTCAACACAATAACTTTAGCTATTTACATCCACTGTCTACGGCTGCTCTTTCCACTCTTGGACTAGCATTTTTTACTCAAGAAAAGTGCTTGGTGAGGAATTCTTCTCCTATTGACAGGCAATAGTTATCCTGGTCAAAATGGTCATTGCAAACACAAGCCCGCAAGGCACGGTGTACAGAGAGGAGTGTTTTTATCAGCGTGCAGCACAACCAGCCACAACTTCAAAGTGAAGCGCATCATTTTGTCACCTCAATTCTGAAATGCGCAAACAGAGGCCGATGTTTATTTATTATTTTTTAAATCTTTTAGATAAGTCTAAGCCACACTTTCTGTACTTTATACTCCACTCCTCTCAGGATGGCTCTTGCTAACTCACATTTACACTGTTGTCTTCCTGCGACAACTCTCATCCTGCTAAATTTAAAAGTGCGATTGAGCTCCTTGAGCAACAGTTCAGTTAAACGTTCGACACTCATCTACCTCTACAGGAATTCTCTCCATGATTTTGTCAGCTATGAAGATAAGCAATCTGAGTCTGTCAGTGGCAAGAAAATGCACTTGTGGCTGGCTGAAGGAGGGCGCGGGCGGGGGGTTGAACCCCAAACTCCCGGGGTAAGAGTCACACGCGCTGGCCACATCGCCAAAGAGCCAGGCTCGTTGGCAAGGCAGCCAGGGCGTGTACTTATTAGGAGGCATTTCAAGTGACAGGACCCATCTACTGTCACACACTCTGTTGGCGTAGTTAGATGCAAATGAATTCCTTGCTTAATTACATTGCAGCCATTTTGCAGATTCTTGTTGTAGTATTCTCACTCAAGATTGGACCAAGACCATCTTAAAAAATGTCCTGATTAATCATTTAGACACAAAGTTGAAAGCCTAGGTAAAAAAAAAAAAAAAAATACACCAGAATTCATCTCCTAAGATCTATCACTTTGCAGCTGTAATTTAAAGGGGAAGTTCACATTAAAAATAAATAAATCCATTCATCAATAAATAAATAAATAAATAAATAAATAAAAACAGTGCAGTTTACCTATCCAGATAGTTTCCAGCAATTTGAGGTTGATATCCATATCAATTGCTTATTTCAGAAATATAATAGATCTCCACAGCACCATGTGGCGGTTGGTCAGAGTGCACCAATATAGAGCATTCATATGGAGTTACTGGAGGACATCCACAGGCCTTGTTTTGCATCATTTTTCAACTACTTTCTACCGAGGTACGCCCACTGTGAATTTCCCCGTCTCAACTAAAGCATGCCAGTATCCTGGGGTTTCACAACCTTATTCTATTTTCTATTTTAACAAGCTGTTATTCTTTCTTAATTAGGTGCTTTGATGTGTACTGGGATTATTTGCCTTCATAATCCACATTATGACAGACACTGCTTTGCTTTGCCCGAGTTTGTATTGCGAATGCTGCAATAGATTGCCAACAATTACAAAAGAGAGGTAACACTGACGAATAAAAGGCTGAAGTTTATGGGCTCCTTACTTGATCATGCTTTTTGAGATTTGATATCTCATTTGTGAATATGTCCTTAAAATTAATGACAATGCATTTTTTGTCTCATGATAATTAGCTTTTTTTTAGTTATTTTAATATTAATTTAAATTGTCTAGCAGCTGGTTATAGATTTGCATCCAGTTGTGTAACCTTTCACCTATTGGGAGCCTATTGATTCACCTCAGTCTGTAATTGAATGATTTTAAGATAATATATGCAATTTTATGCATAACGCATGGGTTAACAGTAATGTGGACAAAGAAGCAATCGATGCCCACAGAAATGTAATTCTTCATGCCAAGCAGAGCTATCTAAAACATGAGCAATCTATTAAAAAAAACTGCGATTGCCGTAGTGGGTGGAGCAAAAAATAGCGAACACAGGGGTCTCTCAGGACCGAGTTTGAGAGCCGCTGCTTTATAGCCCTGCGCTGGAAGGGCTCGCAACTCCATGCAGAGGTAGAGCTATTTCCTTATAGCGCTCCGCATGACCTGTAAAAATGTCAGGGCTCATAATGTCGCTTGCAGACACGGAAGCATTAACGCAAATGGAAGTTAATGCTAACATCAGCAATTTTTCTCATACATTATCCTGAGCGGTTGAACAGAGGAGCATTTCACGCAGGTCGCCTAGGTTGATGGCTTTGACTCTGTGCAGCTCCACTTTCTGAGACTAAAATGTGATGTTTAACACTTATGGTAAACCCATGCTTTGATTTGTATCCCTGTCTGTAATTTGCCATTTCATTTTATCATGCACTTTGCTGCCTGGTGTTTTAAAAGTGCAATAATGATAATAATAATAACAAGAAGAAGAATATGAAGAAGAATTTGTTGTTGTATGACACCTCAAAGTAAAAATAGGCGCCACATTTCACCCCATGACAAACACTTATTTGACCCTTCAGTAATACTTATTCCATCCAACTAATTTAAGTCCTCACTGTGACACTGATGGTGGCTGAAAATCATTCAAATGGACAAGCCTGCGAAACGGTAAAAATATGAGTTCAGGCCCTGAGTCCAAATACAGCTCTACTTTTCTGGGAATGTTGCACCTGGAAGGATACTCAGAAAACAGAACATCAGCATTCCTTAGTGATTAATGATATCTGCTGTAACAGGATTCCTAATGCATGTGACAAACGACAACAAATTAAATATGCAAAACACGCCTTTCTGCTTAACTACTGACTTTGTATAGTGGTAATTTGTTTGGGCTGCAAACACAACTCTAACATGCTATTAAATTACACAATGTTATACAATATTCAAATGCTTTCCTTCTAGCTATTTGCAGTAATCATGAGACCAGGGAGAATGCAGTGCAGTCTTAATCAAGGTTGGATAAACAAATGCTAATTCCAATGCCGTACTATGACGAGGTGTAATCCAATAGCAGCTGTTCACAATCCTCACGTAGTCTCACAAGAGAGGAATTTAACATCAAGTGCGATCCTTAATTAATATTAGTTCACATTTCAGTTTTATTTTTTTTTTAATTTACATTGCAACCAGCTCATGTTTTTAGGTAGTATTTCAAATCCCCTTCTCTTTTGTGGCAAAAAACATTTTGCACTGTCTTCACAGTCTAAGTGCTGAGACCATGGCACATCTTGCTATAAACTTTAACAGTGTTGTCAGATGTAGTTTGCAACTTTCACTGCACATATCATAGACACAAGTCTAGTTCTGGGCGTAAAAAACATGAAGTGCATGGCTTAATTAAATAATAGGCATATTTTTGGCTGCATATGCAATAAAGCAATGATAATGTCATTATCATAATGTATACCAATTGGAAAAACGGAGGGTGATATCAGAGCTTGAGAAAGATCTGAATGCAGTACTTCATCATACCCAAATTCACAATGGCACAAGTATGCCAAATTCTAGTGGAATTCAGACAGTAATTATGGAAAAATTAATCGAAAAAAGAGAGAGATTTTCCCTCAAACATTTGGTCTGGTGATTTGCGCACAAACAGATCGATAAGTCTATTCTGATTATTGACCAGCTGCAATGACTAATTGGTCATTTCCAGCCAGCACTACATGTAATTGGACGAAGAGTTGAATAGTGAGGGCATAATTCTACTTTAAGGTGGGTACTACAAAAATTAGATGACATGAGTGGGAGTGTCATTCAAATGAGGCTGCGCAAAGCGATTTTTGGAATTTTGCTAAAATATAAGGCCATCCATGCATGACTTCAGAGAACAGCGCTCTCTATTGCTTGATCTGTAAGTTTCAAGATGATTTCACATTACTGGAATATTATTATTTTTGATCTCCAGAGGTATATCTCTTGACTTTTTACAAATGTATTTGCTTTTAAATGAATGTCCCGGGTTTCAGATCAAATTATTCACCAAAATCAAGACCTATAACTGTGAGAGAATACTCGTTTTATGATTGTTACTTTAGCTATTACATCATAGAATTATTGATAACAACCATAAAAGGATTAGTTTGTTGCAAAGAATCTTCTGCCAACACAGAGATGAATGCCTTTTATTTTACAGGGCAGTCAGATCAAATTTCTCAGCAATTGACACAGTTCAAGTAAGAAGCGAAAATGTCCTAAGGCTGCATTTTTTTTTAATATGCAGCATTTGTTTTTTAAAATGTAAGCTCCAGCTTAGTATGCAAAACACAGACCATCATAAATCCTTTACTCCTGATGCGGAAATACCACAATAATTGTTTAGGGTCAAATGCATTGATATTCATCCAAGGGATTTTTGTGGCTACCACAAATCCCCTCCCATTTCACTCTAACCCTCAACTTTTTCTTAAGAAAATGTCAAGGCTCTTTAGAGTTAATCATGCCTAGAGCAAAATAACGATGGGCAAAGTAGTAATTGGACAAAATATGCAATACTTATTTTATATTCATTCTGGTCAGTCCTATTACTGATAATAACCTCTGAATAATGTGACTGGCGAGGAAAAATTTAACCTTCCCGGCATTGCAGATGCTGCATACGTTTAAAGGAGTCATAATGCAAATGCAAGTGAAAAGTGTGAAATGAATAATAACACAAAAAGTACAGACATAGGAATTAAACAAATACACCTCACGTGCCTTAAAACATTATGTTCTGAAACTCATTCGGATTCAAAGCAGTATTAGAGAACTGAAGCAAGGCGTTCGTATTGTATGTTCATTACTTGCCAAAACCATTTGTTTTTGCAAGCATGTCGATCATCATGTCTGTCTCTCTCTCTCTCTGTCCATCTGTGCACATTCAAGCGTCCATAATTCTAGAGGTATCAGCTTGACATTTATACCACCAGAAGCCATATGTCCGAGGATGAAGGGGTTCAATTTTGAAGGGTCGTGGACCAGGGCTCGACTTTTACGGTCGACCGGTCGGTTCTGACGACCGGATGACCAGGGGAAATCAAAGTTCAGGTGGTCAAAGTGAACAAAAAAAAAACAATAGATGTTTTCAGTATTCATTTCTTTCTCATCGTTGGAGATGGTAGATATCATGACCCTACGGGAGCCTTTCAAATTTGGTAAAAAATCGCTACAGCCAGAACAATGGCGACAAAAATCCCTTTTTCTTTAGATAGCGCTCATTTTGCCTGTTTTCATGAGTATACATCAAGAGCAATGAGTTCTCTTGAACACCACTTCATTCACCATGGATTTGTTTATCAACTTCTGCATCTATGTTTAATTAGGTCAAAGGTCAATTTCATCCAAAAGGTAAACATCCCATTTTAGTTAATATCTTGTGAACGAGACAAGCTTGAGACATGAGATCAAAGCCAAAATATTCTGTAAGGCTGACCCTTTCAAGCAGTAATGGGTACATCCAGTAAAAAAAAAAAAAAAAAAAAAAGAAATTAGCCCTTTGTTGCATGTTGTCCAATATTTTGGACATAAGTTAAGTGGGTTTAATTTTCTCTAGGCTCATAGATACCCTGAAAACACAAAATGTACATTTTACTGGACATTTCCGGGTAATAATTTTCTCAATAGGTGCCTCTCTGATTAGTCACATGATTTACCACAAACAATCACAATGGCTGCATCCACAAGTAAGAGGTAAGTTGATGGAAGTCAGAAATAGTCTTATATTGTTCAAGTTTAAAATTTCACATCTTTACTTTTTTGTTAAATAACCAATTTTGTTCCAATTTTCAGAGATGGTAGACATCAGGCATAAAAATGTCTTCATCTTTATGTTTTTTCATATCAATTGTTTGATTAATTTAGTCAACTGTTTTCATACTGCATCTGAGGCCACTAAGAATCTTTGCAATGAACAAAATACAGTGCTGTGAAAAAGCATTTGTCCCCAGCCATATTTCTTCTGTTTTAGCATATTTGTTGAACATCAAAGTTTCATGATGCTGCAATCTAAAGAAATTCAAAATCAGATGAGAAACAATGTCACTGACGTATATCAGTCTGGAAAAGATTAAAAAGCCATTTCAGTCAGGTAAACTCATCTATTTACGATTGAACAAATTTTATTAACATGTAGATGTAATGACATTTGAGTTTGGCGAAAGGTTCTGCTCTGGAGGTGCTCTCTACCATGCATATCAAGAACATACTAAACAACGACAAAATTAGGTAAGGAGCAGAACTTATGAATCCCCCCACTGTCAGACAGAGCAGAACCACACAGGTGGAGGCTGGGGTGGAGGTGGCAAGCAAAACTCACCTTGCACGTGAGGCATCAGATTAAGCAGCAAAGGTGTTCATGCTGATTGTGCTTAAACAGACCAACGTAATAGGTTCTTTGCTGTTGCCGCTCTGTGATTGGAGTACTCTCGCTGACGCAGACAACCGCATAGGTAATGTAGAATGACCCGAGTTTCCTGCCTGAACTAGTTCCACTTATTTCTAGGGCTGTGGGACTCCAGCAAACTATGGTGAGAGCCATAATCTACAAATGTTCAAAAAAAAACAAAAAAAAAAACAGTGGTGAGCCTTCCTAGGAGTGGCCAACCTATTGAAATTCTTCCAAAAGCACATGAAAGACTCAACCAGGAGGTCACAAAAGAACCCAGACTAACATCTTAAGGACTGCAGGCCTCATTTGCCTCAGTTCAGGTCAATGTAAACGTTTCCACAACAGGAAATGTTGTTTACACCAAATTTGGACCCTACCATCTACATATGTCTCAGCACAACTCGAGATTCATTGGAACAGGCAATATTTTAAGTTCAGTTTTGGTGAGCTTTAACCCACATTAGCCTCAGTTTCCTGTTCGTAGCTGACAGTGGAACTTTAAATTCCAAGATTCAACATGTGTATTAAGAGACGTTCTCCTGCACTGTTGTAGCATGCGGTTATTTGAGTTACTGTAAACTTCTAGTGAAATTTAACTAGTCTGGCCACTCACTCTTTTTTGAACAGTCTTATTAACAAAATGTTTTCACCTGCAAACAACTGCTCACTGGATGCTTTTTTGTTATCTTGTCTGTATACAGCAGAGACAGTCACTTGTGGAAAATCCCACAAGATCACCACTACATGAGATACTCGAATCACTCCACCTAGCACCAACAATCATTCCACAATCAAAGCCACAAAGACCATATTTCTCTGATGCTTGGTGTGAACAACAACTGAACAACCTGATAGTGGCTGCATACTTTCATGTACTGAGTTGCTGCCAGTTGATTGGCTGTTCAGATATTTGTATTAATAGGCAGGACTACAGAGGTGCCTAATAAAGTGCCACTGGGTGAACTATTCATGTATAGGAACTATAGAATGGAGAATTCTGTTTTCATCTTTTCTTATCCCATGTTAAAGCCAAACAAGCCCACAAAATTAGTTTAAGTTTTTTTAAACAAACTCACAACCTGATTCCAAAAAAGTGTGTCAGAATCTTAACAAAATGGAGTTAAAACAATATGGCTTTGCTGTATTTTGGCATAGAGCTTTACCTTGCAGCTGCAGAACCAAGTACAGATATGACCCATAGAAGAGTGCCCGTGTAACTAAAGTTAAATAAATGAAGACCTCGGCTAGGTGACATACCACCATGGTAAAGGAAACTTAGGATTTCAGTCATGGACAGGGCCAATTAGGGACACAAGAATCCATGCTAACCGAATACTAATCTGAGCACATAGTTCACGTAAGTTATACAGTAACCACAGGAAACATTTTTATACTCAGAAAATAGGTCTACCAGTGGAAGTATATGTACTCTCAAGAGAATAAAACAGATGAGAACATTTTCTTTCTTTCATTAAATAAAGGCAGATCTAATTTTATTGGGGAAGTTATTTTTGGCTTTAGGGACAGAGTACACTCCGGGATACACCATTCTTATTAAAAAACAAACAAAAAAAAAAATCACTGTGGTCTGAATTTTGTAGACTTGAGACAAAAGTGTCGAGATAATCAGCATATTAAACCCTACAGTATAACCATATGTTAATTATGTAAATGATTCATTTTAATCAGTGAGAACCATGTAAAGAGTAACTAGGAATGCAAATGTTAGGAGTTATTAAAAATCTCATTAATATTCATCTGGGTCCTGCGCGTGAATGTATCCATTTGAACGGATGAATTAATAGTTTGATGAAAGATGAAAGTGTTTGAGCGGAAGACTGGGAGAGACCATCTGTCTTACTTTGTGTCCCTCCCAGGCTTGAACTGTTCTGGGACAACTGTGAGCGAAAGAGCCCATCGACGGGCAGGGTCTGTTTACGAGGTAGCTGAGATGAGGTCACTGGGTCAACTGTTGGTCACTGACCGCTCCAATGCCTGCTTCGACCTTCAGACAGAGGTGCACTCGGGTTCAAGAGCAAGGCTGTTAATTCAAGTCCACTCAGATTGCTGAAGTGAAGCCAAGGTTAGAAAATCTCATTCATCTGATCAATCTACTAGTCCGTTATCTTCTATCCTCTCTCTCACCTGCCGGTGACCTTAACTGCGCATCCAGACTTACAGGGCTACAGGAATCAACACAGATAACACACCCAGACACCTCTTCAGAGTCACTGAAAATAACAGAGAGGCATACACACTGTGAATACACACTGTGCTTGCTCTGTGTGAGCGCGCGCGCGTGTGTCTGTGTCCAATTGTGCGAGCAAAAAACAGTTCATTAGTAAAATATCTCTTGTTAAAAACTTAAAATGCAGATAGCATGGGTAGAACACTCTCCAGTATTGGAACCATCTGGAAAAATAAATAAATAAACAGTATTCAGTAATTCTCAGTCCAATTGCGGTCACACTTTCTTTTAGTCTCCATTAGATGTTTGCCCCACAAAAAAATTCAGGAAAGAAAACTCCAGAATGAATGTTTTAGCTGGCAAGTGTCATCTCTGTTATCTACAGTCTGGTGCTACTCAGTGGGGCTCTACTGGGCCCTTCAATTGTATTCAGCTCATAGGCTTGTTATCCACTCCCCCAGCACACAGACCCACAGCCAGAGAGACACAAGCAGAGAAATGCAGGGCTCCAAAACAATCACCCACGGCCCTCCCTCTCATTACTCAGGCGAAATCGCACCATGAAGGGAATAGAAACTGGTTATGTAACCTGTGGAGATGTGCACAGTTTTTCTTCAGTGAGCCATTTATTTTTTGCATCTTCACATAATTTTTTTAATATGCATTTAGCTACCTATCATAATAACCTTAATGTGTTGCTTAAAATTAAATACGTACATGTTTAAGTTTGATCGTTTGCTTGTTTGCTTGTTTTAGAAGAGGCCTGGGACATGGAATTCAAAATATGTTATGATGCATAGATTGATAAATGCCTCATTGTGGTTTCAAATTGAATTTAAGAATGACTGCACGTGCCAAGACAAAAACACATTTTTCACAATGTCAGGACTTCTCCCTTAAGTTATTAATATGATGTCAACTTGTACATGTTACATTTGTCACAGGATATTTGTCCCAGATCATTATTTTGCACTCATGACTGAGGTATAGAAATATATGTAACAGAATACTGACATTGCTTCCATGTTTCCAGTACTGTGGTATTCAGAGGTGTACTTATCAACCTACTGCCATTAATGCCATTGTGGATCACAAAATTTTACAGGAAAATGTCATGTCTTCAAAATTGAAGGGTGTATAAAAGCTTCTTTGTCGAGAAGAGAGTAAAACCATTGTCATATCACAGCCTGTCATTAACGAAGGTAAAAGGGTCAGAGTTCAATCCTTATCTGTTTAAATCAATTCGCGCTCTAACTTCCCCATGTGTTTTCATCTGCCAAGGCTGAGACGAAGCCATCAAGCAGGAAAGCCACTCAGATCACTCCTAAAATATTTGAAGCAGCAAGCTAAATGCAAAGAATTAAACATAACTCGAGATGCTGCAGTAGGAGAAGACTGTACTGATATGACTGAATACATGCTGACATTGATAGAGAATGCTGGAACCAGATCATTACACAGCTACTAGCACTGAAGGAAAAGGGGCTGTGCGACTACAGAGGCCAGCAAATTACCCTTCACAACTCGTATTATAAGTACATACAGCATTAAAATGAGTGATGTGGGTCGTTCATCTGACGTGTATTATTGATGAACAGCAAGCACACCCGAGTAAAATTCTCACATGCAGTTTTAACAGGCAACTTGTGGCAAGTGCTTACTAAACACTTGTATTTGAATGTTTAAATATCAAAATTAAAGTAGTCATAATTACCCAAATAATCGCACGTATTTTCATGAAAACTGCTTATTATTCTGAGATGTGTTTGACCACTGATTGAGAGCGTGTCACTTGTTCCTGAGAGAATGGGCTCATGCCATTAAATTTAAGAAATTTTCTTGGTACTTTACATATCCATGCAAGTGAATGGCTCTTTATAGCACCACAGCTCACCCAAGACAAAAAGACCTGACCAGTGCTCTAACACTACAAAGTGCAGGAGAAATGGTGCTTCAAACATACCCAAAATTATGTATAGGCTATATTATTTATATTTTGAAATAGATGTATAGCATTGAAGAGTGGTTTATGAGTAACGGCTGCACATTTTTCAGCACCTCCAAAGATCAGACGAGGAGGTAAATCCTTAGGCTAAATATAGGCTGCTGACCACATTCATAAACAGATCACGATTTGCCCATTTTTCTCTCCAGCTAATGTTTGCATTCAGGTCTGCTTACAGCAGATACAAAGTCGTGTATTTTCTCAACTACGAATGCAGGCCCCATTATTTCCTGAACAGAACTAAGCTCAGTAGTTGAAAGCCTTACTGGCTCGCTCATTTGTATTCTCCAAGCCTTGAGGTCCTCTGGCAGGTGCCATTTGATGCTAATTTTCATGGATGGATTCAATAAAATTGGCTAAATTCAGCAGGCTCTGATGACCTTCTACAGCTATACACCTAGTCTTTCATAAATACTCGTTAACTACTTAGGCATTGAAGATATTTTGACTGGCCTGACATGCTGTCATTATTATTTTAAATGTTTTGATCTTTTCTGTGCACCTGAAAGAGGTTAAAGCACTGACCGAGCACTAATATGCTTATCAAATTAAAGGCAAAACATCAAAAGCAATCTTGTACACAGAGGGTTAATGCAAGACGTCCCAAATAAAATTAAAAAAAGGCCCTCCATCAATTTCATCTGCCTCGGTGATGTGAGTATAGTGGCATTTGGTAATGACGGGAACATTCCAACAAATCAATAGTTATTTAATTCCCAACAAGCTCCTGAGTCCATTAAACCTGATTACATTCACCCATTTCAGCTGGGTGCAGTTATTTTTCCTACACACAGGCACTTAATCTATAAAAGGAACTTATGAGAACTTTCAAAAGCAATTTCAACATCAATCAGCATAGCATGCAAGGCGTGATTTGGCTGTAATTATTTATTGGATATGGACACCAAGAATTGAACACACCCCTCTTGCTGACACTCACCCGCAAATAAGATTAGAAAAAATAGAAAGTCTTCCAAATACACAAAGGAATGTATCAGGGTTTGGTGCTATGCTGTATAATGTTAAAATTGCATAGCAATCGCAGCAAAATAATTATCATGTTAAAATGATGCTACCACAATTAAATATATAACCGCAGTTGTCCATAGCTGGCGAGATACTTGCTAGAGTCCTCCTCAACTGCCTTGCACGACACCTCGAATAGGGACTTCTACCTGAGAGTAAGTGTGGCTTCCATACTGGTAGAGGCAGCGTGCACATGATCTTTGCAGCTATGCAGCTCTAGTAGAAGTGCCAAGAACAGAACAGGGACCTCTACACCATCTTTGTTGATCTATCAAAAGCCTTCGACACTGTCATTAGAGAGGGTCTCTGGAAGACAATCGCTAAGTTTGGATGTTCATCACCATGGTGCGCCAGTTCCATGATGGCATGATGGCCTGAGCACAGGACGATGAGAAACATCAGAAGCCTTCCCAGTGGCAAACGGAGAATGGACAATTTTTTGCCAAACCATATATCCCTATCGGCCATGCCAGTGTTTTTTTGGTTTTTTTTGTTCCTGTAGATTTTAATTGTGGAGTTGTATAACTCCGGATGCTTGGACACACAGAATTAATTTTTCCTATACTGTTGATTGTTGCTAGGACACTTCCGAAAAAGCACTCCCACAAATTCTGCAATGTCATTGGACGTGCTTTAGAGAGGTCAGTGCAATTTGAGGTCAAGTTTCAATGCAGTTGACCTTTGGACGCCAAACTCCGCGGAAAATCAAGCTGCTGCGCGTTGCTTAAAGTTGCGCCACCGCTCATCCGTGCAGTGTCGCGTCCTTCATTGAAAACAGTGGTCTTGCTCCACATGATGTCGCGATTGTGCGTATGGTGTGAAAGCACCGTCAGTCATCAAAGATTTTCTTTTCGCCAGTGACTGTGCTCTCATTGCAAACAGCGTGCAGGCAATGCAAGCTAGTATTGACAGGCTTTCTGAGGCATGCAAATGCTTCGGCTCACCGTCAGTACCACAAAAACTGAAGTTGTGTACCAACTCCTTCCTGGCAAGCCCCACCAGAAACCCAACATCACAGCACACTGTGAAGTGCTCGAAGATGTGGATAACTTCACTTACTTGGGAAGCACCCTGTCCCGTCAAGCCAACATCGACGAGGAAATCAAGTGCAGAATCGCCAAGGCTAGCTGCACGTTTGGGAGACTTCAAACCAATGTCTGGTAGCATAGGGGCATTAGCCTTAGCACTAAGCTTAAGGTCTATCAGGCTGTAGTTATTACTACTCTCCTTTACGCCTGTGAATCTTGGACCGTCTACAGCAGACATGCCAGACAGCTGAGCCACTTCCACACAACCTGTCTCTGCAAGCTGTTGAAAATCAACTGGCAGGATCGAATTCCCGACACAGAGATCCTCTCCCGCACCAACATGCCCAGCATACACACTCTCTTAGAGGAGGCACAGTCAAGATGAGCTGGACAAGTCCTGCGCATGAATGATCAGCGTATCTCCAAGTTGTTTCTGGACGGCGAATTGGCAGAAGGAAAGCGCAAAGCTGGACGACCCAAGCTCCGCTTCAAAGATCGCCTCATGACCACCCTAACGAGCTCACAAATTCCTGTGGAAGCCTGGGAAGACTTTGCCTTAAATCGAACACCATGGCACAACCTGATGATTAGTGGAGCCTCTTCAGCTGAACAGTGAGTCACGGCTGGAAATAAACGGACAGTACGGCAAGTGAGAGCTGCTAGTTCCTCAACCCAGTCACCCAGCGGCCCAGAGTGCACATTCTGCGGCCGACGGTTCTGAGCCCAAATTGGACTAATCAGCCACCTTTGTAAACACCCAGCCAACCAGTGAAGTCATGGTTCATCATCGTTATCAACGGACAAACATCACCACATTGATATAACTCTAAACTCAAAATGAATTGATGGAAAACATTCACAGCCATCAGTTCGAGTATAAAATTAAGCCATTCATAATAAATGTTGTTTTTCTCTGACACTACGAGCATTAATACATATTTAAAAAAGCAAAATGAGTTCTTAAAGATTAATTCAAAAGAAGTTATATCTCTGTGTGTGGTGGAGTGTGCATGAATATGTGTTATACCCATTTTCTAGAGATAATCCGACCCCATGAGAGAATCTATACAGGACTGGTTTACAGAACTTGTATGGCTTCTATTCCAGTAGCAATACAGAATTATTTAACATCATAGACATCTGAGTAATGGAAAAAGGTGAAATATATGTCGGAGTAGATACAATGTGAGAAACCCAGAATGAGATGAGTGCCCACTGTATTGTGCTCTGTCGTATTCACAGCTGTCGGACAGATTCTTGCCACTCCGAAAGCAATATGGATGACTGAAAAACATGTAATGTGAGAAATACCAAACATTACAGACAAAAAGACAACCCGGACAGCAAGACTTTATGGTGGTGTAATCCGCACAGACTGTTTACAGTAACACCCACCACAGAAGAGCCAGATGTTTTTGGAAGGTCAACAATGAAAGAAGCTGCATATTAATATTACTTCCCCGTCATTTCTAAAATGAAATAAACCAAGATAACTGGCTGGCTTTGTGGCCACTGGGTGTGGTGCTTGTTATCAAAGCCAGATATTAGAGTTATGATTGCGGATTAATACGTACAGTAAGTGATTTCCAAACATGAGAGGCTGACTTGAAGCAGACTTGCCCTTGCAAAGTCTATAATATCAGACAGCTGATTATGCAAAACAGAAATGCAAAATGACAGTAATGTAACGCTAATACAAAATCAATTTATAAGTAGAACTGTTATTTTAGTGGCATTACTTTGATAGGTGGCTAGTTATCTGGGTGAGTGACACTCGGCTGGATACCATTTTTACCATTTGCTAAACCTTGGTGTAGATGGGGAAGCTTTCCAGGCTGCAGCCCAACATCAATGCAAATATTGGGCAAACAGAATATACAAAAAAAATCATTTGAGATGATACCATAATTGTATTAGTGCCTACAGCAACCAAGCAACCCACAACCAGTATATTGGCAACGTTCAACTATGCTCCCACAACCTCATAGTAACTCTCTAGCAACTACTCAATAATGGCCTTGCAACCACTGACAGCACCTTGGTAACCACCTAGTAAGACCCTACCAACCATTTTGTAACACTGCAGTGTTATAGGCACCTCAGCAACCACCAAGGTCGGCCTTAGAAACCACCTTATAAGCAACCACTAAATGATGTCCTAACAGCCACCCAATAATATCTCAGTAACCAATAAATCCCCCAAGCAAAGCACAATAAACCTGTTAACAGCATAGCCTAAATTTTGAAAATAAGAATTACTCATTTGCATCCCGAATTAAACGGACAACACTACCACTATACGTACCCCTGCTACTACACTCAATTCTACAATGCTGCTAGCATTCAGCTTGCCAAGAGAGCTTCTTAAGGAACTGTGCTTTTCTGGCATAAGTAATGATATCATGAGAGTACACTTTATCATCGTATCAAATGTTGTACAGACAGCATTTAGAAAAATCCCACACAAGGGGCCTTATTTTTTAAATAGCTAAAGCAGGGACCATTATAATAACTTCCTTTGCCACCTCAACCGCTGGTGGGATTGCTGAGTCCCTTGTAGAACTGGGATGGACAGCAAATCCCCTGCCCTGTGGTCAACCTCGAGAAGCAAAGGCATGAATGTTAAGCAGGCAGAGGATCAATGCAGGCGAATATAGCTCAACTACACCATTTGTTCAGCCATGAGAGATGTCAATACACAGATTAGGGTGATCCATCTTTTTGATTTCCTACTGTCTTCTCCTGGGCTGCATGAGGAATTTTGCCCGAATTAAAAATGTTTGCTTCCTCAACCATAAAAATTCTAATTATTACTCTAAATGCATTAGCGTTAAGCGGCTCCTTGCGAGAAGCAAGATTCAATAACATGCACAATTCTGGTTAAACTGAAAGACAGAACATAAGAGATACTAATGAATATGTTGGATTCAACCAGATGGTGTGTTTTAAGCCCACAAGCCCACCTGATTATCCCAGAATGATTGGGTGGTGAACAAACGGTTGAAACATCACATTTGTGAAACCTCAGTTTCCCATTATATCTAATAAACCTTAGAAATGTTATTCAATTAAATGTTAAAGTATATTACTAATATGTCACAGTATATATTGAAAAGTTTTGCATCTTGAATAGTATGCAGTAATTTAGCCACATTCCATAATCAGAATTTGTGTTCTTCATAGATTATGAAATTCTTATTCTGAATAGTTCTCAAATAAACACATTTAAAAAGATTTATTATAGTTGCTATTAATGCATGTTAATATATCAATTCAAAACAAATATGAATATTAATATGTAATAAATATAAAAATATGGAAAGGCCAATGTGTGTCATTACCATTGAGATATAATTCTGTTACATATTCTGTATGAATGCTAGAAATTATTCATTCATCCATTCTTGAATTTTGTTTTTGCTCTCGCAAACAAAATTGTATTTAAAATTAATATAAAATGTTGATGGGAACCTCATGGCTGCATTTTCATTGCAGTACAATAACACTGGCTGGGCACAAAATTTTAAAGGTTAGCATCTATTTAATTAGGTGTAGTGCCACCATGAATCATAATGAACAGATCACAGAACTTTTGTTTCATTTCCCCAGTGATTGGAATTAAAAAAAAAAAAAAAAACTTTTCCACAGAGGGAACTCTCAACTATAGCAATGAGAAAGCACCAAGCACTGCTGCATATGTATTGGGTGACCAACACTGCTCAGACGGCATTTACCGAACTTCTTAAAACAGAAAGATATGCTGGAGTAAAATATCACACTAGTAATGTAACACCTTCAAAAGCAAGAAATACCAGTGAGACACAGAAACACAAGTTTTCAGGAAACTGAAGGCGCCGGCTTAGTCAGGGTAAGTAGCATTTTATTACAAGGACAGACCTGTGTCTGTCTATGACCTGTGTCACAGCGAAATGGTACTGTAGATTATTCCCATGGATGCTTGCATAAAACCAAAATGCCAAACAGATACTGCATGGAGGTTAACAGAGTGTTGCACGGTATGATCATTTTAAAATGGTGAAGCCTTGGGGCTGTACAGCTGGCAGGAGAGCACTGAAATGAGGGATGGAAAACAGAGACTATTTCCCGAGCTGAATATCTTAATTCTCTTTTGGATAAGACTATTTTGGACTATCACCTCAGCTGTGGTCCATTTTCTTTTATATTAAGGACTACATAAAAGGCCCCAACTCCCAGCACTGAAAATAAAGGCGAACAGGCTGTGTGGGACTTTGGCATTTTCATTTCCTGTCTTGATTTGCAAGGTCTCCTGCTTTGAAGGCTGGTTGTCAGGACTTGTTAACAACTTTGTTTTAGTTTGATTTTAAAGTCTTCAATAAAGGGCACAAGGTCACTCGTTTTTGGGGGACATCGTCTGTGTTTTGCTGCCTATTCACCATAAGGTGTATATAACTATGCTGATGCCCGATCATTGTTTAACACAAGCCTATAATAATGAGACATCTGCAAAAGTCTAGTAAACCAGTCATGAAACATTCACAGTACTTTCTTCCAATTCTACATTGCTAGTGTAGTTATCCACATTCTGTCACTTAAAAAAAACAAACGAAAAAAGCCATTTAGAGCAAGATTTAAAAAAAAAAAAAACATTTGGACTGGAAAACAAATCATAGAGAAACTCTTTAATGACAGAACATAACTAGAATACCAAATCTGCATTTAAATTACGTTAGCCAGCTGAAACCCTATTTAGCCTTGCGGTGCGCATCCAAGGCAGTGCAGGCTATGTGCACAAGACTGGACATGTCATTAATGTAAAAATGCACTAAGAAATATGGTATTGCTTCAATAATGTTTTTCATATTGTCATAGTATCATTGATCTGAACACCGAGTGACCCCCTAACAAAGACCTGAGAAGTCGGTACCAAATCAGACTCTGCTGAAAGCCATAAAAGTTCACATGAGCCATCGTTCTTTTTGTTTCAAGGTGTTCATTGTTTTGTACTGGTATGGCAGGCCTTTAAGAGGGGGGATGAACCTATCAGTTGAATAAATTTCCCTGTTTCCACCAGAACTGTAGAATCACCTGAGGGAAACCTCCACAGGCTGCTGACCCATGTTGATGACATCTGCCTCCAACTGGGCATCTTTGATGCTTGTTTGCTTCAGCAAGCTCTTTTTGATCAAAACAGCTGAGGCAAAATCCAGGCTATGTTTAGCCTTTGTTATTTAATTTTAAAGTACCCCTTATTGCTGATAATCTTTGAACATGCTAGAAGTTGTACTGTCATATTTAATTTATATTATCTATATATATATATATATATATATATATATATATAAATTTATATTAATTTGTTCACTGTTGCTAGGCTTCTCCTAAATTTTGTAACACTGTCCTCACCTAGCAAAATACTGATCCCTGGCTGTTTTTTTTTTTCTTTCGAGACGAACTGTGCATGGCTGTCCTTTATTGGAATAGCTCATAATTTTACCACTTGAAAAAAGCCAAGAATAAGCATTGAGTAAAATGAAATAATGAGCACTTTACTCTCCAGCAAGTGGCATGGTAGACAAATGAAGAGTCAACTTAAAAAGGCACTTGAGCGGACAAGGTCTTCTGGAAAGCGACATTATTCTTCAGCATGTTCGTAAGAGCCATTTTAAGAGGTTCTTTTCATTAAGAGGCTTTTGAGAAGCCCACTCCCAAATCAAAAGAGCAAGTTCTCTGCTGAATGGCTCAAAGGAAACAAAACCAAGATTTGATTGGCCTGAAGTCCAGACTTGAACCCCACTGAGACACTGTGGCGAGTCCTTAAAGGGGCAGACCACACTCGAAAACACTCCAATGTGGCTGAGAGCAATTCTGCTAATAACGATGGGCCAAAATTCCAGCAGTCGTGTGAGGGATTGATCACCAGTTATCAAACATGCTCGGTTGAGGTTGTGGCAGCTAATCGTGTCACAACCAGTTCTTAAGCCTAGGGGGTATATAGGTGTACAATAACTATTTCTTTCAATGAATTGAATGATCGTTTAACAACTGGATTTTGTGCTCCTTCATGTTTTTCTTGCATTATAAAATATTGCGAGATGAGCTGAAACTATTCAATGAGTCAAATAAGCAAAAATATGAGGATGCCAGGAGGGAGAAACTACTTTTCCTCAGCATTGTAAGGGGAGCCCAAAGATGATACATAAGATGCTATATAAATTGAAAATCATTGACGAGAGAGGAGATGTTTATATTCTTGCCCTCAGTGGAGATAAAAAAATGATAAAAATGCAAAATGGCTGCCCCCATAATTTAATTCTCCACACATATCTGCGAGATTGTAAATGAAAAAAAAAAAATCCCTCTTGAGGGATTTTCTTTTTGTCTGGCTTTCCGCAGACATGATATGGCTTATGATCAAAAATATGAAAACTCTCTGCATGCTAATCTAGTATATACGTCTCTTGCTGAAACTTAAACCGTTGGCTTAAGGCGTGGAAAGAAACATACATCTTTGCCTGAGCTGCAAACATTACCAGCGG
Organism: Gymnothorax javanicus; assembly: GCA_029692085.1. Taxonomy (NCBI): domain Eukaryota; kingdom Metazoa; phylum Chordata; class Actinopteri; order Anguilliformes; family Muraenidae; genus Gymnothorax; species Gymnothorax javanicus. The sequence continues at coordinate 10,514,139 of CM056211.1, forward strand.
TAAATGGATAGATACCAGTCTTTTTCACTAATTTACTTTCCCATAGCTGTTGCCAGTGCTTCTCCTATGTAGGGCAGGAAATCGCGTCAGAATCCGCGTACATTGGGAGTTCGTAGCTCGCCTGCATGGCAATACATACTATAAAGAATGGCGTCATAACCTGTCGATCATTGTTTTTTTTGTCTATACTATGACTACATGGTTATTATTATTGTATACCTTAAAAATTTGGTAAAATATCATCGAGACAGTTTACTAGCCAATGTATTCAGAGTAATACTGGTGAGTGACCACCATCTTCTGTTCCGAGTACAACTATTCAAATTCTTCAGGGACGTTCATCATCAACAACTCTTTGCTGCTCAACCCTTTTAAGAATACTACACCATCACTTCAGCTATTCACCTTGCAATCCATTTTTAATAAGGGATGCAAGCTATTAAGTTGATTTACTCAAAGTAGATTGTTCAGCACAGATTGGCATTGCTGACCTTACAGTCTTTCTCGGACAGTCTGATTAAACATGGATTTTCCAAGTTATAATTTTAAGGGAGCCATCAAAATCGATTTTTTACACGCAGGACCTTCTTAGTAATTCAATTGTCTGTTGCATCATACAGCGCAGTGCGATGGAAAAATATTACTATTATTATTATTATTATTATTAATTATGGAAATAATGGATCATAAACCAAGGCAAATTGCCTCAAGATTTTCACAAACAAAATACTTGAAAAGCCTTTCTCATGGTTCTACCATTGCACTTTAATGCTGGTTTGACATCTGAACGAGAAGCACAATGGTTTTGTTTGTAAGCTCCTGCATTTTACAGGCCAGCTGCTGTGGGGAGCTACATAGGGTGTAGCCTTATAGATGCTCCTTTTGTCAAGCTTCTACCTCGACTTCCTGCAGCATAAAATTTAATACTGCCCTGGAAATTGTGCAAACACATGAAACAAAAAGACAGCTGCTCCATCGTTGTCCTACACCTTATGGACACAGTGAGTTACAACGCCACACTCACGCACCCAAACACCTGGAGCCTCACTTGCCGACCAGTAGCTGCCAAGACCTGCTTCGGATGAATTCTCAATTTGTGAGATAACGCCACTGGTCTGGGACGGAGCGCCAGACAATAATCACCTGCTGTTGTCTTCCAGGGCTTTGAAACAGTTTTTATTCACTTTCAAGGAAAGAGGTACAGGACTCTGCAAGACTTTCATCTTGATAACATTGCAAAATTAGTCGTACTGCAGTGAAAACAACCAAGACAAAACTACAATATGAGGGACAGGCAGTACGATTCTAAGATGACTTCTTTCTAATGCCTTGATAGGCGACATGTGCTTATCACAGTCTGAGTAGTCTATGGGTTGTTTTTGTCTCTTATGATTGACGAGATCTCAGCTACCGCTCAGTGGAATGGTTTAATACTTTCGGCATGTGTTTATACTAATGTCTAGCTGTGCCTCCATGACGTCAGGTTCACCTGGGTCAAAGGCCAAGATCACTGCACATGAACTTGTGTTTTATTTTGTGCAGACAAGATCTCAGCAACCGCTTGGAACAAGGGCTCGATACTTTAGGGATGTGTTCATAACAATGTCTACTTGTGCATCCACCATGTTAGGTTTCCCTAGGTCAAAGGTCACAGGATAAATGCAGCTACTTCTGGTGACCTCTTTTTTGCTCTGCTAAGAAAACAAAAAAAAAAAAAACTTTCTCTCGTATTTTAAAAATATAATCCCTTTTTCAGGCAGAACTATGCAAAGCACATTCCATTTCAAGGATGGTCTCCCCATCAGCCTCAATAGCCTATTTGTGACTTTCAACAGAACACCTTTTAAGTCCTTTCTTTCAAATAGAGACCTTGGACTGTGGCATATTGGAGGCTGGGCCCTTTGTTTACTGCAGGTGTCAAGCACTCTACACCCTCATTAGACCACTGTGACTGGAAGCAATTGAGGACTATGTGCTTTAATGAGCTGCTTGCTGTAATGATCCTGATCCAAAAAAGAGGACTCGATGCATCAGGGAATCACGTATTAAGGAGTGCTTCTATCCGCAGCTACACAACACATTTTTTTTTCTCCGCTGAACAAAGGAGGAAATTACACTGCAGTGAAATCCTGTCAGGACTGAAAAAGCAACATGCAGCCAATGTTTCGTTTCCTTTGCTCTCACCCCAGCATCAAAAGACCAAAGAAGAAAAAAAAAAACCCAAAAGACATACCGGGAACTAAAAGCATTTGGGGGTTTGAATCATAAGAACGCTTGTAAAGTTCTGAGCTGCGCTCGTTTCTGGGGCATCACTGAAAGACTCAGAGTGCAATAATGAGGTCAAATGAAAATCGCAAGGAAAAAAAATGGTCGCAGGAAACCAATTTTCCTTTCTTTAATCAGAGCAGCAAAGTGCTTGCTTTTTTTTTTGTTTGTTTGTTTAAATCGAATCGTATTGTAATTTCAAAAAATACTGCAGGCTGCACTGGCTTCTGCACTAGAGACGGTTGGTCTGTCATTACAAAGCCAGCCTTATTGACAAAACCTCCATTTTTATAACTGTTCCGCAGGGAGATGAGAAAGTATTCTATTATAGAGGGAGTCCAACATTGCTTTTTAACCAGGTATTATTGCATAAAGAGCACTGTAAACCCTGACTAGTGTGGTGAACTCAAATGTTTTGTGGAAACCGATTACCTCAAAAAAATTGAGTATGCCAACTTGATGATCTTGTGTTCACCGAACTTAAAAACATGCAAAAAAAAAAAAATAACTTCACCTTATTTTCTTTAAGTTCCTTCCACACAATCAAATTACGTTGGCTTACACAACTTTTTTTGAGGTAATCGGTTTCCGCAAAACATTTGAGTTCACCACACTATCAGGGTTTACAGTGAAGGAAAAAATTGAAGCATTGCATACATTAGCTGAAAATCAGTATTTAGGTCTGATACGCCTCAAAAATTGAAGCCAGAAGCAAATGTAATCAATAGCCTGCATGAGAAGTTGCATCACTGATGAAATACCAATGGTAAGGAAGGCTGCAACAACGATGCAAGCAGAAATTCCATTCATTCAGTTCAGTCATTTATTGCATCCATCAACTCAAAATGACATCTCTAAAACTAAAGTGTGCCCAATTTAGTTGAGTAATGCTCCTGATAAAGTACTTCACTAAATAAAGTGCGGACAACATCTATCCACATGATTTCAATGGTGCCTGAGGCCAAAATATTTGCATTATTAATTAACTGTCATTGAAAAAAGTGACATTAAAAAAAAATCTAAATAACCCAAACATTTTTTTAAAGCAGATATTTTGTTTTTCAGTGCAACTTTATTCAGAGCCAACACTTGCTACAGTGCCAATGCACCTTTATACAATACAAGAGTTTCAATGCCAGTGTTTTCTTCTTTCAGTTCAGGGTTAGTTTTCAAAGCCATATTTTATTTTTGATGCTGAAATTCAAAGTCCCTGTTCTGGCTCCATATACTTAAAATGTCTATGTTTTGCAATTGAATGTGTTGAGTCATGTAGCAATAAAACAGTCAATGTTCATGTTTCTTTTGTTTTCGTTTTAAACTTATCAGTAACACTTACCAATATTACGACATTGCAGTGGATCCTCTACATAAGGGGCGGGAGACAGTGGCCAGATATGGTGCATGTTTTTCGTTCATTCAAATCTATAACTTCTTAAATGGCTTTACTCCGAGTGATAAAGCCTACTGAATGCATTTTACCATGTGCTGGAGGTTTCTCAATTCAGAATATACAAAATCAGGCTTCTTATCACTCATAAAACTCCCAGAACCAAACTACAATGGAATAAAAAACAGAAATTTCTCTGACATTCCTGAAACAGCCCACCCCTCTTACTTGGCAATGGGTGCCAGGTACATCATGTATGAAAATTCTGCTTGTTGCTGGTACACCTAAAACAATGGCTTTGCAATGATGACTGTGTAGCACGAGGATATTTTATTTTGCTTTGCAAAGTGCACAGAAATAAAGCAGAATGTGCTGTGTGGATGTGTGCTGGGGGAGGAGGCCAGTTCAAATCTTCAATCGCACCTTCAGAAAAAGGAAATTAGTTAGCATGGAGACTCAAACAGTTATTTACAACCGAGAGAAGGACAAGTATTGTTTCCAGAAATAAGCATAATTACCGTGATTTCACTGAGTAAAATCATTTAGGCCAGACCATTTGCAATTCTTATATAAATTTTCAAGTTACACAATAAAAAAAAAAAAAAAAAAGATTATCGCATTATCGTATATCCTCATTTAATCCAATGGAAAGCCAGAGCCGGAAAAAAGCAATTTATTTTTACCATTATTATATGTTTGTATATGTATTTCTGTATTAATACCTTTGCTTGTTTTGCTAGTGTGTTCGCTATAAATAGCTCCACTGATTGCTGATGAGTATGTATGGATCTCACAAAAGAGACAAATGCAGTATCTTGGCAAGGTTCTTATGCTAAAATTGGACTCCAATGAAATAGCAGTAGCAAATATACATCCAACAATACAGTCAGAAGAGGTCTATAATGTAGAAATACAAGGAGGAGCCTATAATCACAACACTGCATGTGACTACATGGGGCTTATGCTTTCACCAAAGAACAGCGATTCACTTCAGACATGATGCTGTAATTAAATCCTCTCAAATTGTAAAATAGTATTTTGACTATTTTCCAAATGAGGCAGCTGCTCATTTTTCAATTTATGAAGATGACGTGTACTGCAGCAAGCTAGGCTCCCTTTGCTGCCAGTACTGCCAAGGCTGCTCCTTTATTAACAGAAATAGGCCCTGCAAGTGCAGAAAAACAGTGATGTGAATGCGTATAAATCATTAATACGGTGATGTACACAGGATGAATTTGCTGTGTTAGCTAGAAAAGCCGCGCCTGCACTGCAGGGATTTCAGGATGGGAATTGGCTGCTGTGAAATGAACTCCATCATTCATTGTGCTTAGTCTCTCTCTCTCTCTCTCTCTCTCTCTCTCTCTCTCTCCTGCGCTCTCTCTTTCTCTCTGTATATTTATTGCTCTCTCTCTCTCGCTCACTCTGTTCCTAATTCTCCCTAAGAAAGGCTAAAAATCTGCATATCCTTCGCTCCGCCATTGCAAACAATGCTTGTTCTATCTACAGGCATGCAACAAAAAGCTGTTAATGCCTGTCTCAGTGAAGAATGAATACTCTTTGACGCTTAGGCGATGCGTGATTGGGAGATCTTGCAAAACATCCCTGTCTCTTAAAAGACATGAAATCATTCCCTTACTGTAAGAGTTTTGGCCAGCGGTGAGTGAGATGTATGGTGACATAGCTGTTACATAGCGTCACATTACAAGAATGAGCCCACGAATGCTCGCTGAAGTCACTTTGCATTACATAATACTGACCTTCCGAGCAGGAGCAAATGAGACCCCCACAGTGCAAGGCTGTCAGCTTTGAAACTATCCAACTATGTTTTTCGAGATGAAAGAGGCCAACCTTTTTTTCTCTCCCTGCTACTGTGTACTAATTGAGCTCGGCAGCCATGTTGCGCCTTCACGGCACAAATTGCCGATCAGGGGAAAATCTAAGATGTTTCATTCCTCTGTTCTTCCTTTATTTTGCTTCCCATAGGTCAGTAATTTACTGATCTGGCTAATGCTCAATAAGAGCGGTACTTTGCACCGTGTACTTCACAGCCAGGGTAAGCACTTTAAAAGTTGCACATAGATTTACAACTTTGTTTTAAAGGAATGGCGCCAAGATGTTATCGCCTGTACAGAGAAATGGTTCATTATTATTTTACCTAGCATGAAAGATTATAAGGCTTTTGTTTTTTTCATAATTAGCACAACTATCATCAAAACCAGCCTTTCAGGATGAGTTTTAATAATTCACAAAGGGAGATAAACATTATTAAAAAAAAAAACAAACAAACTATTGTTTGGTTTTTTATTACCAAGCATAATATTGTGTATCAACACCCCCATCCTCCCCCGAACTGGAATTTAAATCAGCGTTCATTAGGTTTGAGCACCATGACGCATATAAAACAGCTACCATGCAAGATAAGATAAAACACTTTTAATCAAGTCATCTACTGCAGTAAATTACACATACTATTATTCCCAAAGCAGAAAATATGTAATAATAATAATAATAATAATCAACTCAAATGCCTCAGCATTCTTGCATTCTTCTGGAACTGCAAGAGTTGAGCAACACATCAGTTAGATTGATAGAGACCTCCTGACTGCCTGATACCGTTACAGGTTACAGTGTACAGGAGGAGATGTAAAAACAGTAGCTACATGGATTTTGAATATGCTACTTTACCCCTTACTGTATTCAGTAGAGCCCTGCCTTGACAGAGAAAGAGGGGAACTGATACGTTAAATCAGTCAATAGCTTAGGGTAGCATTCAGTCAGCACAAAGTGAGTGATGTTAGAGGAGAATTGACAGAATTCCTCCGGGGAGCAACAATTAAACTCACCAATCTGAAACTGATGACAGGGCCATTAATTTAGACCAGGATTAGTCAAAGAAATGGGTACAAATGTGAAAGGTGAAATGCTCATTTCATGCCACTGATCAGGTCTCAAAGATAGAAAAAAATGATGAAAAGTACACAGTTGTCGAAGGATATGTCATAATACTTTATGTTCAGACTCTGAAATAATGTGGAAAATATCTATCCCAGAATTCTATAATGAATGATTGAACTTCTCACTTGAACATTCTAAGGTTTTCTTTGAAATTAACTCACCCAGATAATGGCACAAAGAAAAAGATAACTGGAAAAATACCAACGAAGAAGATCATTTTTATGCAATACCCCCAACGAGGGAACTGAACCTTTCAGATGCTGGACGAAGCCAGATGTAAGAAAAACAGATGTTAGGTAAGCATCAGTAACCACTCTCTCCCTCTCCCTCTTCCTCTCTCTGCCTGTGTTTTTCTTTTTCCTCCTTCCATCAGTGTGCCCTGCTTACTTTGTCTCTTTATAAAGGTGCAGGACATCAACAAATGTCAAGGAACAATTATTTTGCAGAATTTCCCATGAGTCGTAGCCGTCCAATTTAATTTAGGGACTACTGCCCTCGCTCAAAATGGATCCGCTGAATTTGCATAGAAAAAAAAAAGGAAAACAACATCAATAGCCAAAACAAATGCACGTCGTGGGGAAAACAGAGGCTAATAGTCCGTTTCGCAAACACACACAAACAGGGACACAAGCGCCAACAAATTCCGAGGCAGTGCATATGGCGTTACATTCCCCCCCACCTACCCCTAAATCCCCCACCGATCCCCCCTTCTCCCCACCAGTCCATGGAGATAGTTCCTCCTGTCTGAAAAACGCTCTCTGGTCGTATATTAACGCTCAGGCTAACACAAAAAAATACTGAGCTAGGCGGATGGAAAGCCTTCCTGTTTGTGATAAAACAATAACTTGGGTCAATTATATGGTAGCAATTAAGAAGGACAAAAGGGAAGAGGAATCCTTCAGAACATCTTTTACAGCCGCCACTGCATCGAGACGTGCAGCGCGACGCAGCCTAATGGCAAGACGAATTCTAAAATATGAGGCCTTAAAACAGAAGACAATGCAGCGGCTGGAATTAGACGAGCAATCTGACTATAGCTTAATTCCGTCCGTAGAAAGTAATTTGACATTCACATCTATTTGCAAAAAAAGGCAATTATTTAAAGTTTAATATAAATTAAGGTGGAATGGCATTAAGAGCATTAAACTGCTACATGTTGCTAGTTTATTAAAATTTCACAATCTATTTGTAGAATTCTTTATGAAATTGCAATCAGATGGGGTATTTTATCTAGCCTGCAACTCTAATGCTGGCATTTTATAGTTGATCAGAAGAAATCCTTGAGCAAGATAACAGACCAGTGCAGAACAGAGATACTATAAATGCCAGTATTGACTAGAAACAATGCTATTAATGCTAATTTCTTTGAAAGGAAATTTACTATCATCCCGAACAATTAATGTTAATTAATTAAACGATAGCATCTGACTTACAGTTGATAAATATAATAACTGTGTATACACTGGTTCTCTTTCTGAAACACCTTCACAAAATGGCAGCTTCCTTCTCCCACAAGCAGCAGGAGATGAGATTGAACGGTATCTGTGATCACATCAGGAAAGATGAATCTTTTTTGTTGAAGTAAATTATTTTTCATCACGATTGACAAAGGAGATTCATTGACTGTTGAGATTAACATGATTACGTCGAGTGCAAACCTCTCTTCAGGTAAAGTAGAATCGATGCATTAGGCTGACAGAAATAAATGCAAAGCAAAATTCCAATGCTTTATGGTTCAATTACTTTCCATTAAATTATATTGTTGGATGGGGACTGAAACTAGTTCAGTAGGCCCACCATAAAATTTTGAACACTCTGAAGGAACGGAATGAGAAAATAATGGCATTAAACTTTGCCCACAGAAACAAATGAATATCATGGATTTATTGGACATGACACCACACTGATCTGAATAAAACAAATAAAATTAAATAAAATCATCACTATTTATAAGCCAAATTGTGAAAAACAGCAGTGGTGCTCTGCAGTGGACACATACAGGGTGATTCATGGATCAGTAACTGCATGCCCAGTATATTGCTCTGAATCATAAAATCACTGCCACAGTGCTTCGGGCCATAGTACCAGGTTACAACTGTGGGACTGCAGTCAGTTCTGCATGCAACAGCCACGTTATTTTTTAATGCAAATTAAGCATAATTCAGCAATTCGGCACCAGTGCGATTAACAGTGAAAACCATGGCAGGATGTTAGCAAAAACAATAATTCTCGCCCATAGGGCTAAAAAAAAAAAAAAACTAGGAGAAGTTGGCCAATGAAAAAGATGTGCCTCAAAGGAGCAAATAAAATAATGCAATCAATAGCAAAAATGTTTATAACAACTGTGAAGTGGAGAGCGATAGTTAGATAAAAAAAAAAAAAAAAAAGATTTAAGGATGAAAAGCCAGGTATAAAAAGTGTTGAAATGCCGCGTGAACCGGTTGAGGAAATGGTGAGGGCTTCTCACACTGAACACAATGCAGGAAGCGGCCAATTAGTGTCAAAGAATTTGTTTTTAGCATGTTTCCCAAACAACAAGCTTGTGCCAAAGGACGCATATATAACTCTCTTCTCTCATACACTGGATGATTATTGTGTGGAGTTAGTCTTTAGTATCTCAGACCTTAACTGTAATAGAATAGGCATGTTGCTAAATTTGGATGCAACTACACATAATTATATGCTGGAATATATTTAACTTGACCCAAAATAATAGTGGTGACTGATAATTGTGCTAAAATTCAACATTTTCTTTTCGTGACTGAATTTTTAGGGCCTAGAAATAAGGGCAGCCATGTCCCTCAGGTTGACACCTTATTTCCCAGAGATCACCACTGGACCCAGAGGTCATGATACCTCTTGGCAAAATAATATGGGCTTTTTCTGTCTCGACTTTAGGTAAAAAATCGGGTTGAGAAAAAAAAAAGTATTCTAGCATGGCATAACAGGGTAAGATTAATAGAAAGTAAAATAAAAAAAAACTGCTCTTCCAAAATATATTTTATTTCATAATTACCAGCCAATACATATATAAGTAGGCTACGTAAATTTTCAAATGGATTTCAATACTGCATGTTATATTTTGATATTTAAAATGCATTTCGGATGGTTTTGACATCAGGTTTGAGAACTGTGGAAATTTTATGCCAATCTTAAACAAATGAGTGGCAGGTAGCATAGCATAACAAACTAAGCAAACCGCCTTCGTTATGTAAAAATTATCAAATTGAGCAGTGATGATACAATATTCTAATGATGTACAAAGGTTAATTGCAGCTCACTGTTGCAGATTAATTAATGAGGAAACAAATTTATCAAGACCATGTATGGTGTTACTGCCATGAAAAGCTTACATGTTTGAAAAGCTTCATACCTTTTTGGAGTAAACTGATTATATTTTTGCATTGGAGCACAGAGTAGTTCAGATCAGACTCTCAGAGAGTCGTCCAGGAAGACAAAATAAATAAATAAATAAATGAAAACACACAATCACATAAACAATCGCGACAGTTTGGCAACTAACTACAGCTGTCAGCAAGCTAAACACACACTCGCCTTCAAAGCATGGGCTATACCGTTTGCAAGCCTAACCATTAGAATTCTTCACCCATCACTCCAGATACCACATTAATCATCTGAACATCAGACGGAAACAGCAAAGGAAACGTTCATAAATGGAATTTCGAGTTGCACGATTGCCATACGTGGCATACGCAGATCTGCAGACAAGAGCCTGTGCTGCTATACGAAGATAGTGATCCGAGCGCACAGCCACACCGTCAGCTTTGCATATCAGAAAACAGCATTTTCCAGAAATGTTGAATAGGATCCAGAGCAGAGGCAATCATAAACTGGGTACGGTGTGCTGCATTCACAGCCGTTTGACACACAGAAAAAGCTGCTGGAATATCAGTGATAAAGCCCCCTTCTCACGAGTCTCTGATAAATATTGCATGAATTGTGTAGTCCAACCAAAATTATACTACTGCCTCTTCTCTCCTGCAAGTATCCTACTGCTATAAAATTTTATTAAAGACAAACGCAGGGCCCAGGTCCAATTTCATTGAAAAGCTGCATGTAAAGATAGCACATAAATAGATAAATAAACAAACACCAACATGCATATGGTAAGCAAACACAAATCTGAAGGTTCATGACTGACTAAAATAAATTTTACACTTTAAAAAGCAAGTCTTAAAAGTAAATATTATAAATAGCAATCTGAATTAATTTAAATGACTATTGAATGGCATAAATTGTATATTTAAGATGGTACATATTCCACAATGTATATGTCTACATACTGTATGGTACTTGCTAAACCTGATCAAACAAAAAACATGTATCAATCAAAATCCAATGTGCATGACATGGCTAGATTCAATTGTTATTTTTTTTCTTTAACATAGCCTGCGCCGAATACCTGAACTTACTTCCTGATGTTTCCTGACGTCAGAATGTGATTTTAACCATTTTGTCGTCAGTATAGCCTTGTAAAAATTATTACCCATTTATTTTCAGAATTATGTGGAGTTCTATTGATTGCCAGTATTCAATATTCAGTGAATACCCAAACACAATCCTTAATGCACAATTTGGAGATGGCTAGACTGTGTTTTGGAAAACATTCAATCAATGAGTTTGCGCTGCTCTGTCAATCTTGTCATTTATAATTTATTTTCCAAACCAAAAATGAAGTTTAAACTGGGTTGAAGAAGTCAAAAAAAGCTAAAGTCTTGAATGCTATCTTATAAGAAATCCAATAAGCAGCACTGGCAATGTTTTGACATGTCCCTTTTAAAACTGAGTGAAATGATTATTTATTGCAGTAAATATTTGAAATGACAAAGTCATCTTAAAATAAAAGTTGCAAATAAGTCACATTTTTTAAATAAAGGATGACATTTAAATTCATTCAGATTCACTGTTTTAAAATAGAAGATTTCAGCTTTTTATGCCTGAATTGCAGTCAACGAAAAAGATCAGTCAACACTTTTAAAAATTCAGTATACTTGGCGTGGGGAAAGCATTATGTTGTCTTACGTCATTGGCGGTGTCTTGATCTAAAGCAAATTCAAGTGGTGCAGAGATCCATTCAACATATGTTGTAAATCAATATAACACTGAGCCAAATATTTTGAATCAAAATGCACAAAACACGCCCAACAGGCACATATTTGCCTAGCTAAATAAATTATAAAAATTGACCACAATTTATTTAGTCATTTAGGAATGCATTAAAGTAAACACAGCTAAATAAAATCTAATGAAATAAATGCAGCTAACTGAGATCTGTTACATAACAAAATGTAACAGTTGAGATCTCCGTTACATATCTATATCCTCGCACTAAATCTTTGTGAAACATCCAAAACATATTTTGCCAACCCTAATCAGCATATTGATTAAAATTAGTAAAATGTACTGAGAGAAAAATGTTCCTAAATGGCATTACAAAATGTTCCTTCTAATCATTTGCAATTCAAGTAAGGAGTAATACAATTCATGAAACCAAAGGTAAAGGTTAGAGGTCCCACAGAAGGCTAATGGTTGCTTAGTGTAACAGAACAGTGGTAAATGAGATCACGGTTCATTCGCAGAAAGAATGAGAGTGTGCACCAGCATTGAGTAACACTGGTTTTGACATATTTCAATTGAATTCTGAATTGAAGTCACCTTTTGAATGCTCATTAAGAGAAGAAATGGCAAAAATTCATATATATGTATCACGAAACCCTCAAATGAAAAAGCTTCACAAATGTAGTCGATGCCAGAGCAACAAACTAAGCCACTGCAAACAGGAAAATCAAATTTTACACACGTAAGCATTTGCTCACACGTACACTCAAGCAGTAAACAATGCTGAACACATTTGGGGATATCACATTTCCGTATTGTACTTCTCAAATATTTCTTTGGTACTATGAATTCTGACAATAAACTTAATAATTGCACTTAAAATCAGAAAGTAAATTTGAAAAAGACATATTAATCAAATATTAAATAAAATACAGTGCACTGTAACATAATGCATACGTACACATACAATCTACAAACCGCTGCAAAGCATACATTTACATGTGGTATTTACAGATTCTTTGCTGTATGTGTATAACATTAAAAAATAAAAAATTCTTTAATATTGCTGCAGCGCACCTCAATGAATAAATGATCAAGAATGGCTGCGTCTATTAATTCATATTCTATAATGTGCTACTGAAAAAACTGAAAAGTGCTTTTATGTATGTGCATGCGTGTATATTTGTGTCGCACAAACAGAAACTTAGATGAAGCATTACACCGCAACACAAACACTTTTTTACCATCGCAACAATAACAAAATAACAATAAATCTTTAAAAAATATATGTATATAGCAGCATTTTTCAACAGCGTTTTCCGAGCAAAATTTGTTTTAAATCAACACAAGTAGAAAAGGCACTGCTGCACTGGCTGAGAATAGAGACATGCTTACCTGCTGTAAGTACATGAATGTCAAGGCACAGGAAAGCTGAGGACACATGCCCACGTTTGGGAGAGCGACGCACGTTGCTCCCGAAAGGGGATGCTGCATCGTGTTTCTGAGAGGTCTGCGCAGAGCGGGGGCTTGCATGCACGCCGGCCTCGCAGTCTCGAAAGCTGACTTTTCACCGGGTCGTCGAGAGTAAGTCGCTCGCCGGGGCTTCTTAGCCGCAAGTTATGTTTTTGGAAGCGAGGGACGCGTGACCGGATTCGCACGTTGTAAACTGTACGCGTGGGGCGTCCGAGTGCGTTTGCGTATGCGAGAGAATGCTAACGCTATAGGTTTTTTGAGCGCGCGCGTGGCGTGTGTCGTTGTGTGCGCGTGTGTGCGCGGACCACTGCTGCGCTAATGGTAGCGGAGCGTCACCCCCCCGGCATCAGTCGGGGGCCCCCGGTGAAGTGAGGAGACGCGAGAGGAGTGCGGAGAGGAGAGGAGGAGAGCCCGCTGCCTGCCTGCCGCTGGATGGATGTAAGTTGCCTGACAGTTCAAGGCTCGGGCGGCGCAGCCCATGCGTTAGCTGCTGACTCGCGGAGAGAGAGACAGCCTACTCGGCTCCGCCGCTGCTGATATGGCACGCTTTCTCATTTGTCAAATGGGTCCTGGGGCAGAGTCGCTTTCATTCACTGAAATTTCAAAGCTGTTCTGAAATCCCCAGGGAGAGGGGCTGGGGGGGGAGGGGGGCTGGTGTGGAGGGGGGGGCAGAAAGGAGGCAGAATCATAAATAGCTGTTGAGGGTTTTTTTTTTTTTAGCAACTGGCATCATCCAATTGGAACTGAATTGCCCTTTTGATATTATCATTTGGACACCTCTTTTTGTATGAACCGTCCCCGACAAGAGCACAGCGCCGATACCATCCTTCTCCAATTTAAATAGAAGAAGACTGTCTAATACAATAATAACCTGCCAATTTATATAGGGGTCCTATGAAACACAATTCCTAGGAATTTTTGAATGTGATGAGCGAGACCAAACACACTATCGCCAAGTTTCAGGGGAAAAAAAAAAAAAAATATATATATATATATATATATATATATATATATATATATATATATATATATGCAGACAAACATATATTCAGGCACAGTAATGAGCTGAAACATTAAGACCACTTGATTATCTCATCACAAAAACACATGTCAACGCCTGCAGACATACCTCAGATGGCAAGTGAACAGTCGGCTGTTGTAGTGGAACTTTTAGATGCAGGAGAAACTAGACCTGAGCGAATTAGTCCAGGGCTAAAACGTAATGACTAGAAGGAGCAGGTCAGAGAATCTCTGAAGCAGCAGGGCTCCTGGAGTGACCCCAACCAGCAGTGGTGAGCACCTACTGACAGAAGTCCACAGAGAGATAAACCACGAACCCACAAGAGGGTGTTGGGCACCCAAGGCTCATCGGTGCACAACGGCAACAAAAGCTATTCTGTCTGGTCCAAACTGACAGAACGGCTGCCGTGGCACAAGTTACGCTGATTTTTTTATGATACTTGCGTGAGTAATGTGTCACAACACACAGTTCATTGCACCTTGCTGTGCATAGTGCTTTGTAGCGGCGCACCAGTCACTGTACTCATTCTAACCCCAGTTCACCACCGAAAGTGCCTACAATAAGCACATGAAAGTCACAGCCGGACCTTGGGGCAGTTGAGGAAGGTCATCAGATACAGCGAATCCTGTTTGCTTGCACATCGTGAGCATTGTCCGCATACATGTGCACTATTTACGTGGGGAAGAGATGGCACCAGGATGCACTGTGGGAAGGAGGCAGTATGTTGGAGGGAGTGTGATGCTCGGGGAAATGTTTTGCTAAGAAAGCCTGGGTCCAGAAATTCAAGTGGACATCAGTTTGATGGAGCTGTTCTGGTAGCACACGGAGGAAAAGCACAGTACTGGGCACGTGGCTTTAATGTTCCGGCTGATCGGTGTCGGTATTAAATAACAACTATTGAATACAATACAATCTTTTAAAGCTAACACATGCGCAGCTATGAATCCAAGCAAGGTACCTTTTACACCTTTTACCAAGTAAGTCAACAAATACACATTTAACCCTTACAGCACAGATATAAATTAAAAAAATATATATATATAAATTCAGTTATCTTGTGCTGTTGAAAACCTATCACGTGGCAACTTGTTTAACAGAGCTCCCCTGCGGGAGCTCTTTTAAACAAGTTGCCACATGATAGGTTTTCAACCGCTTTGATTTTGATATCTTACATCATTGAGTAACAGTAGTTGCGTTTAGCGCTCTGAGGGTTAAAAAGATCCCACAACTTATTTTTCAGGTAGAATAATCCATGTCTTGGTAGTTCCACCTGACAAGGGGAAATTGTTGTTTTTAAATTACCATGGGGGCTCTCCTTAAGACAAAGAAAACGAAAAAAAAACCAATTCAGCCATTTCCTTTCATCCTACA
This sequence comes from Gymnothorax javanicus, assembly GCA_029692085.1. Classification (NCBI taxonomy): domain Eukaryota; kingdom Metazoa; phylum Chordata; class Actinopteri; order Anguilliformes; family Muraenidae; genus Gymnothorax; species Gymnothorax javanicus. Next base: position 10,529,690 of record CM056211.1, read on the forward strand.
TAACTGTGTTCTTTTCATTTTTTTTTAATTGCCTCAGTACTCCTTGCATCATCAAGCACTTGACTAGGAGTCAAAAATGTAGAACCTCGTTATAGGAGATAAAAAGGGGCGCAATCTGTGTTTTGTACATTAAACAACCCTTTCATTTTAAAAGCGTTTCTTTTCAAAAGAGATGAATCTTTAATAAAGTGTGCTGTAGAAAGCCTACTCCACTGTGTCCATTACATTTCCTGCTCCAATCGCCTCCAGGCATTTTCTACTCACCGAGACATGACTCTGTTTTAATTGTACGATTTTTCCCTTTCATATTTGTACGTATTGATTCTACATAAATTAAGTATGCTGAGCTGATTACCTGTTTCTACACAGAATAAAATATAATCTTTTCTGAGCTACTCAAAGCAAAATGGACAACATGGTTTCCATCAATACAAAGCTACTTACTTATTGATTGTTCAAATTGCACATTATGCATTTGTGTAGATTTCCTCAAGGCCTTTCTTTAATTTAATTATTAGCTATGATGACATCATTCCTTCAAGTGACCATAATTTACTGAATGAACTGTCTTCTTCCAAGGCTCAGTCAAAGGGTAATGCTGGGTTTTGCTCAATAGTGTACAGTATATGCAACAGTGATATAAGCTGAAGGGCATTACATCTCGATGGAGCACCTTCATTCCACCAGCATATTTCATAAACTAGATAACTTGGTTGCCACAGGGACTGAGTCATGTATCTCCCCGATCCCCAAATTTCGGAGAAAATGGCCGCCGGCAGCCATATTGGACGTCCAGAATTGCCGAAAATCGGTCTTGAGCATTGTCAAATAAATGTCTTCGCCTGTACAAAATTAGAAAAAATTCCTGTAATAATTGTCGCCTCCAGAGCCCCGAACAGAAAATCTCTGCGGTGGCGGCGGCCCCGGAACTAAACCATAGTATCTCCTGACTATCGTCGTCGGGGAGATACAACTAGTTAATATTCTTAACTCAGAAATTTTAACTCAAAACAAATTTTCCACAGATTCAATCTTTGTTTTATAAACGTATTGGCCTTGGAGACAATTGTCACAATGGAGGTTTGAAGAAATCAGCAAATGCTGTGATTGACAAGAACAACGAGGAACATGTGAACATTGCTTTATTACAAAGAGGTACCAGAGGTCTCAGAACCAATGAAAAGTGTGCTCTTGAAGAGGCCATAATACATAATGATTGGACACTCGAGTATACAGCCAATTTATTCTCTTCCGTTCAAATTAATGTTATTTGTATAGCGCTTTTCACAGGAGCTCTGTCATAAAGACACCTTACAGAGTTAAAAAAGGGCAGTGCCCATTCAGAGTCCCTACACACCAAATCAGCTTTCAAAAATAAATAAATTTAATTAAAAAAATAAACAAGTGGCGCCAGGTGCAACAAACCCGCCGCTCGCACATACTTTCACCTACTTGTACGAAATTCAATAGGGATCTATTCTGGGTCAGTGGCAATCCCTAAACCGAATCTGGGGTGAATGTGTCCATTAGTTTTGCCGCTAGAGTGTTAACAAACACAGAAACAAAGAAACAAACACACAAACAAACACACAAACAAACCGAACCAAAAACAATACAGGGTGGGGCGGGGTAATAAATAAAATACCAAGCAGGGAGGAAAAAACTCTCAAACAGTCAAACAGCGGTGAGAAAAAAACTCCCCAAAGGGAGGAAATATCAGACAGAACCTTGCTATAGTTGGGGAGCCCATCCCCCGCTGACCAGCTGATTGTAATTTATCCCTCTGTATTTCTGTAGAAGACTACTGATCACCAAATATGCACACGCTGGTCAACAACTTCTTTATCTATATTTTTCACCATGTTTTTGTGTCAGGGCTAAGACATTTTGAAAACCTACTCATACCCCGGGCAAAAGAGAAATACTCATTTTCTATGTCTGTACAAGTACAGTGTTATTTCCATTGAGTGCTCAGATATTTCACACCACAAGTTGCTTGTGGAAGAAAGTTAACACTTACGGCTGTCTGTTCAATGTCAGCCCTCCCTCTGTCTATTGCTCAATGAAAACCAAACCCCTTTGAAAATGAATTATGTTCATCACATTTTTTCCTTTGTTTTCCTAATACAAGATACACCAACTTAGCATATGAATAAGACAGGGATCTCGACACCATCTCTCGACACCATCGCTCTCAAAGTCACAGGGAAGAGGAACATTATGTTTTCCTATTGAAGGGTCTTTGTTTTCTTGCCTTTTATTCACCAAAGAGCCATGTGTGCTAAATCTTGGCTCACATCCACCGTGGCCGGCAAGGAGAGAGCCTTCTGCTTTGCTCGTATTCCTATCGCTATACATTTAATGCAGCTAAATAACCTTCCACCGGCCCCAACCTTGATTAACAGCCATATTCAATCAACACCAAATGCAATCACACAGCCACCCATGTGCTTTAAGTACTTCCATTTGCCACACACCACATAGTCCATTATATTACTTGAATATACTGTATGGAGAATACTAAACAAGACGCACAATCAGTATTTTGGCCTATGCAGTGGTAGGCACTGTGAACTAAGCAAGACGCTTTGCTCATCATGTGCAATGGTACAACATGAAGACGGAGACATACAATTAAGTTAAAATGTCACACTATGAAGAGTTGAAGAATTTGGTCGCACAAAAGGGTGTTGGTAAAATCCAGGGGGAAAAAAAGGGCAATGCTGTACATTGAAGTGAATTAAAACACATTCAAATGAACTGCACCATATAAAAACCTCAGGTACCCTAGATTTTATTCTCTCTGCCTTGTAATGTGAAGTGAGTGAGGCAGTTCATCTGCAGAAGACCTGCGGCGGCCGGTTCCCTAATATCCCTGGAACAACAAACTCGCAATTATCTTATTAAGCTACAAAACCACAGGGCAGTGAACCAAATTTTTTTAATCACACCAAATATTGATTTGATTTATACATGTATTATATTTAACATTAATGCACATAATAAAAAAAAAAAAAAAAAAAAAAACGAGACTGACTGGACCAGGAAACCATCTTTGATTGCTCCAAGGTCCAGTTCCAATGCTCACATGCCTATTGTTAGCACTACTGGTGGAGGACCAGGGTTGGAATGGACACTCCAATTGGTCTGCAGCAACAAAACACAATATGCAGCAATATGTGCTGTGACAAATTCCTCTTGGAAGCATGTTAAAATTCTCTGCGACTTGCGCCACAGAAGCCCCTCTGTCGATTTGGGCCCAGCAGGACAGGCCTTGTTGCGTTTGTGCGTCGATGAGCCATGGGCGTCCAACTCCCTAGCATTGGGTTGTGGTTTGTTCGTCATCAGACTGCTGCTGGTATGCACGTACTCACCAGTGCTGACTGGGTGCATTCTAGAAGGCTTACCACTTTGGAGATGCTCTGACCCACTAGTCAGGTCATAATGTCAAAGCTGCACAGGTCCCAGTGCTCACACATCCACCACAATGAGCACGAGAACCGCCTGTTGGCTTACCATGCAAGGTCTGTCTGCAGACCTTGACATACACCATTTTTAAGAGATAATCAACATTATTTGCTTCATCCGTGAGTGGTTTCAATGTTGTGGCTTATCTGTATATCTACTGTGCATACTATTGTTGAAAATATAATTATTGAGAAATGTTATTATTACATAATTATACTTCATCATTATTTTAATTTATTATAATCGATAAAATTATGCTTTTGTAAGATTCAGAGGGTAGCATTAGATTAATAAATCCATTCAGCACAGACCAAGATAACGTTACATGTTTTTAATACTGTTGAAAACGATGGTTCTCTATTTCAATCGTCACTTGTGATCATACGGCCCCATTTTCAGTTGCCATCACTCCACTGTATTAACAGGACACTGTGTCAACACCTCCTCATTGAGTAATCATTGCTAATAACGAGGAAGTGAAGTTTAATTGAATTATGCGCAGTTTCCAGATCCAGCAATTTTAAGAGTTAACATCCAGCGCAATGAATACCAAACACAAGTGCATTAACTGTTAACAACCCTCACCTATCCAACATGTCAAATTAATTTTCATTTAATTTAATGTATTATTATGAAAGATGTAAATTAACAGATTACGTGTTGATAGGCACAGTAACCTGTGGGATCAACCTTTATGAAAAAGCAAAGGTCAAAATCCAATTTAAAATGAGGACATTTAATAAGACCACAAAGTCAAAATATACAGCTATGTCTAAAAATGAGGATCGACTAGTTTAAGTGAAAATGAAACTGTCAGGAACAATCAACGAAGGAGAGCGAGACAGTAAGCTTGTATCTTTCAAAATAGTCCCCAGGAAGGCCAAAATCAAAATCAGAATCAAAAGACAGCCAGCTCCACTGATAGAGGTGGCAGATATCAACCCCCACATGAGCACTCAACAGATGTAAAACTCCTTGTTGGTTTGAGCTTGGAAAAAGCCACCAACAGAAGAAATTTTATGCGGTTACAAAGAGGGAGGAGACTGTACCCCCCTTTCTTAGGGATCAGAGGAGGTTGTGCTGACCGGTGCAGCTGTGGATGTGCTGAAAATGGTAAACTATCGCCTCTGAAACTGGTCACTTATGAGAAAATACTCCCTTTGGTTATTAGTAGCACGGATGAGCACTATGGAATTTCTATGAAGCGATTAATAGATTTGTCTCTTTCTAATGAGAGCAAACTTGAATGTTGTTAGAGGTCATGAAGCACAGTTATCAAACAAAGGTTCTCAAAGGTCTCAGAAAAAAAGTACCTATTTGTACCGTTAGGGGTAAAAGGCTTGTCACTGGGGCGGTACCCTCAAAGGTACTGCTGTTGTACCCTCAGAAGTGGGTACTTATTTGCTCTGGAACATAAAAGTACCATTTAGGCCCAAAAAAGGTACACAAGTACCTTGAGGTCCTATAATTAGCCCTAGGGGTTACATAAGTGCTGAATGTACCTTGGGAAACAGAAACGGACTCCTGCTGTACCCCTATTTATGACAGTATACTGCTCCTGATAACATAAGCAGTAAAGGCAAATCTTGGCCTACATTCAGCCATACAAATAATAATTTTTAAAATAGCTAAATAAATTTTGAAAAAAAGTCTCATCGGTGGTCACAAGCCTGTAAAATCGCGTCCCCCACTGTCTCTGTGGAATGGTCAAAATTCGAACTCATAGTTTTTGGCTTTATGCTTGACTCCAATGACCCTGACAGTCCACATAGGTGCGAGCGAGAACAGGGGCAGAACAGACTACATTCGTATGGATTAGGAAACTTCATCATATATGTGGGAATGAACAAGTCACATCATCAATGCAAATATTCCTTAAAATGATCAATACTAGACACTGGCTGGCCAACACTAATGTGTCACTTTTTTTAACATGAACATTAGGTTATACAGTATACAGTACAGTGCAGAGGGTCATAATGTGTGTTACAGCAGTCATGATGCAGAAGTCATTCAGAACTAGTACCTGCTCATTGATCAATCCATCAATGCCATTGTGAATAAAACAGTGAACAGGCATCAGTTTTGATCTGCCACACAATAAGCCCATTGCATTGCATTTCAATGACCAGTTCATCAGCCTTAAACAAATGCTGAAAGAGTCAAATACAGGAGACAGCAACGAAAATCCACCATTCAGCATGACAGCAAGAGCAAATGAGTGCCTCTTTTCAACAGCATTGCCAGCATTGCTATCAAAACAATATGCATCTGTAGGACCAGTTCACCTATAAATAAAATAAATACAATCAAAATGTAACAACAATAAACAATCCAAAACTATAGAATTAATAAATTATTGCCAGGTAGAAGTGTCGATGTAAACAGGGCTGTTCCCTCCCGAGAATATTTTTTGCAAAGCTCTCAGTTTAACTACACTGGAAGCTGTTTCAATTTCTCACCAATCACCAATCCCTCTGTCCTGTGAATGAGAGATACTGGTTGTAACAAAAAGAGCCGCTATGGACTGTCATAAAACAAGAGCTCAGGGCACATTAGAGAGTTGCAGTCTTGAGAGCAATCCTGGAAGGTTTTTTTTTTTTTTTTTTTTACTCAGCAAAAATCTGACTATGAGTCAATGATTTCTAATAGGTCCTTTTAATTAGTTTATATAAAGCTCAACAGTCAATCCAAAGAATGTCATGAAACAAAAATCATCAAATCTAGACCTCATATCCAAATCCAGCCCCGGTTTCTTTTATCCCAGGTGAGTATGAACACTTAGTGCCTCTGATTGGCCAGACTGTCTGTACACCTGACTTCCAGGTAAAGGGAGGGAGGAACACCAACAGTTTTTGGACCTTTAGGACCATGATTTGAAGACCAGCATTATAAAACATAAATTAATCCCACAGATTGCGAGTCTGTCAGGCAATCATGTTTACACTCTGCAGAGGGCTGGGACGGACCAGATCGAGTGCTGGCTGGAGCAGACCTTACGTCCAGATGGCAATTCAAAGAGACAACTTAGAGAGCGGGGGCAAATGCTGCGGTTGACTTCCCCCATCATTTTACCAGGCACCACTATTACAATGCTTTAGCATCCATTAACTTGTCACTTTCTCTTGCGACGGAGTCTTCCAGGGGGCGGATTCATCCTGACAGAGTTGTGCGCTGTCACTTGCAGTAACGATTCAGTACAGACCAGCAGAGAGACCCTCAGAGCTGAAAAAACCATAGTTCAATGAGAGCATAAAAACACTCCCCCTCCAGAGGGAACTCAGAGAAAGTTCACAAGAGCAGGTTCCGCTTACTCTCTGAGAAACTTGCAGTTAACTAAAAATACATAAAACATTGCAAACAGATAGCTAAACATTATAAGTGCACTCTTGTGTGTATAAATTTCACCAGAAAGAATCCTTGAGCTTCCCTTAAACATAATAATAATAATAATAATATTGTAATTATATTGCTATTTAAATAGTCATCCTCCACCATGTAATTGTTGTGATTGATACCACCTTCCAAGTCTAGAACAGTATCCAAACTCTTCACGGAAGGAGCTTGAAACATTCCTTGCATATTTTTTGTAGACTTGACGGCTTTATATAGTTCCCGCGTATTTTTTTGGCCATAATTTCATACTGTGAATCTCCTGTTCCAATCTCAACCTTGAGGTGCGCTGTGGGATTAATATCTGAAAACAGCGCAGAGCATTTGATTTATAAAGACACTGTCATGTTCAGCATGAGGTTGTGTATGATTTGTGACAAAGCGCATTATCCTGTAGACTGCGTGCCATTGTGTCACTGTCAAATGCAATGCTTAAGTTTGATGTGGCACTTGAGTGATGGTCAAATTGTAATAAGGGCCCTGTTAGCTTGGTAAAGTGACCACTTTCCTCAGAATTTTCTCAACTTTATCTGCCCAAAACATCTCCCATTAAACCTCCATCAGTGAGATCTGACATTCCAGCCGTACTCATCGCTATCATACTTGCTCCATTGATAGCTATGTTTGAGCCTATTTAGCACACTTCCTTTCTTCTCTGTCTGTCTCCGTTGGTTGCCTCTGAGGCTGCTGCGATGGTTTGCCCTCGAGCCTTATTGCAGAATGCACATTCATTCCTCAGGTCACTGGTAGATCTGGCAACAAATGCTGGCATAACATTTCCACAGCATCAGCCTTCATTCTCCGAATGCAATTAGGTGCTCTAGCCACTAGTTCAGCGTATTGTAATTTCTTACTTTTCTCTTGTCTTCTTCAGCTGGTTTCCATGTCTCGCAAGCTCTTCTAGCAGGTTCTCCACCACTCAACACACAAATATCATGTCCAGTGCCTAGTAAGTATGTATGTGCACCAGCAACTGCCTGTATTCTGATGATGTGGTTATCTACCTTTTCATTGTTTCTTTCTAGCATATTCTTTCTATTACAAATGCAAACAGAGCTGGTAGCTGCTGTTGCTTCAGTATGTGAGCTCTTTGAAGAACAACACCCATTTACAGACCAGTTTGAATGAGAGTTTGAGCCTTGCTTTTTGTATGGTGCTTTAAAAATGGCTATAAATGTAAAAACCCCTATAATTACGCAAAGTTTCACATGCATGTACGGCGGATGCTCAATTGTATCATTCCACAATGTCCCAATCTGTCAACCATGCCTGGTAGGGGGATGGTTATTTTGCAGCTCACACGCTATTGTAGGCTACCCTCTTTGTAAAAGGAAGAAAAGGCACAGCCAGTGAATTTGGGTGGGCAACGTGACTTGCAAAGACAACCTAGATGTTACATTTGACAGTTTTATAATCACAATAACTCTTGACTAGATGGAAATATGTTACATTTTGTAACAGCCCTAACTCAGAAAAAGTTGAAATGCACATAAAAACAAAGAGCAGTGATTTCTAAATTAACTGACTAATATTTTATTGCAGACAGTGTGAAGACAAGATATTTGATATTTTGTCAGACCAACTTCATTTCATTTGAAAAATATGCATCTATTCCTGCAGTTCAGGTCTGCAAAAAAGTCTGGACAAGGGAAATTTAGGACTAGTAATTAGGATAAAACATTTTTTAAATGATGTGACTTAAAAGTTGAAGTCAGCAGGTGATTCTAACCATGATTTATGCACCTGGAATAGACTAGCCAATATAATTGAAAAGAAAAATAACACAAATATAAATGTAAAAAAAAAAAGACTGAACCAAAGAATACTGACAGATTTGATACAAAAGCGGCATCCACAGAGGGTATAGACTCTGGACCTTCAAGAGCAAAGATGATCAGAAGATCGCCAATTTGTCATCAAATGCGTGTGAACATCATCGAAATGTTTAAAAACAACCTACCTTAAAAGAGGAAATTTGAATATTTAACCCTCTATGGTGCATAACATGATTCAAGGAACCTGGAGAAATTTCTGTACGTAAAGGGCAAGGTCGAAAGCCTGAAATGGACACCCAGGGACTGCGACCACTCAGACAGCATCAAATCAAGACCTATCTATATGTGATGTAATTAAATGAGCGCTGGATTTCACTGATAATCCTTTGTCATCTGCAACAATATGTAGTTAGGTGCACAAATGGCAGTTAATACTTTACTGTGCAAAACGAAAGCCTTACATTAAGTGCCCAGAAGTGTCGTGGACATCTCTGTAAAGGTCAACCATCTGACAACACCAACTTTTAAAAATGAAAATTTTATTTCTTATTATGCTAGTTTGCCAAATTAGTTTTGGGTGGGGGTGGGGGACGGTATATAAATATTGTTGTAAATCCTGCACAGTTAATGTAGTATTTTTTGAAACAATCCTTAAGTTAAAGCTGAAATTCTACTCTGCAAGCTCATCTAGATTGAATCAAAGCCACTGCGATAGGGTATGGAGCCAAAAGGGTTAAAATTGTGTCACAGTCTAAATGACTGCATGATGAAATAAAAGTGCACACTGCACTATCAAAAGGGAGGATACTCCTAGAAATAGTATGCTGATAGTATGAACCGCTCTATGGTAGAGGAGCCTGAATTGACCAACTTCTAAAAATTGAAAAAAAAAGTACTCTATTTTTGTCTACTATAGAATTCTTCTACATTCATCAATTAGCTTCAACTACTTAACTAACTGGAGATATTTACATAACACCCTCATTGAGTTATTCTGCACAGTCCCACATCGCATTAAAAACCGCTCCAATTATTTGTTGTGCGCCATCCTTAACCTCGCCAGAAACAGTAAAAAAAAAAGGGGGCCAATTTTACTTTTCCCTGAGGTGTTAATTGGTGTTACATGCCACCTGCCTCTTCATAAATAATGTCTTTTCCAATAAAAATGTCCACTTTCATTGCATTGAATTGATATGTTTTGTTTTTTTTTTTAATGGGATAGACAGAAAGCAAGCTTATAAATGATCGCTACTTGGATAAAGTTTAGTGAACTTAAAACTTGGGTCAAGAAGCTATCATGACTGAGTTCTGAGGGTAAATGGAATCAGTCTCTACACAGATGGGAGATAATTGCTCATCTAATGCTTTGATAATGGATCCGGGAATTCACAGTCTTTACGGTAAGATGACGTGATCCATAAGATGGAATTACGGCGTGTACATGAGACACATAGCTGATCTTGCAAAGACAGTCCACTAAAATTACACCACAGCATCCGTTACACTGGCATCAAACTCAAAGCCAAGAAGAGCATGCTTCAATGGCTTTTCAGCTCCAAGATGTAAAATATTTAATTTGCATATTTTTAATGAGCGAAAATTAAGCCAGGCTTGCATATTTTCTTAATTACCCATTTTTAAAATTCACTGTTTTCAGCTGCCTATCTAGCTGGCTACATCATTAAAAACACTACCTCATACATACATATTTTCCAGCACCTTCCAGACACCTCAAAAAATAAAAAATAAATAAAATAAGATAAATAAATACAATAATAATTAAAAATAATATAAATAAATAAATAAATAAACAAATCGATGAACATACAAAAAAGAAATAACACAATAGCCAGTATTGTCTGTAATTTGCAAGCAGTGATGTTTTACAACATAGCAGCTCTAAAATGCCACTGTAGTATAAAATGTTGTGTCGCCACTAAATCAGATATTAGAGACAAAATATGCAGCGAATTCAGAATCTTGAGTGATATAGTGGCGCAGACATGAAATTATTCTCATCACAGCTCACCTTCTGGATTTAAACAGGATGCAAATCCTGCTCTCAGGAACAGGCTCTGAATGGACTGCTACAGCTCTCATTTCACCTTGCTTATCTTTGTCAAGCAGCTTTCTTGGCAAAGACTTTCACAAAGACAAAACTATGAACTTGGCTAGACGGACAAAAACACTCCTCAAGCATGTATATAGCACAGGGTGTCTCAGTTTTATTCTCAGAGGGCTGCATTATAGCTGCTTTTCTGAGTCCCTTTTTAATTACTTGAAATCACAATCCCAGTACTTGAAGGGGAGGGTTAATTACCTCAATTCATTTGCTATAGAGTTCATGAAGTTTTAGCCATCCTAAATGTTTTTAAAAATAAATATAATCTTGGATTTTTTTTTCTACAGCAGTTGTATAGTATAAAAGAGCAAGTTGAGATTTACCAACATTCCGTTTCACAAAAATGAAATTCTATACAGCATCATCAAGGCTGCCTGGGATTACCCTAAGAGATAAGTGCATGTGAGACAGCGATTCAGCAGGTTCTCCAAAACACCTGAGCAGTCCTTCACCCAACAAGACCATTGTCTTTTATAAAACCATGCAGTTTTAACAGTGAAGTGCGGTTACTCAAAATATCACTTTGATGTTGAATTTATTCTGTTTTGAGCTATTCATAGATTTAAAAAAAATTTGAAATGTAGCAACTTTTTCTTATTCTTGCAATCATATTTGCTTTTCACATTTTTTAACATGTTATCTGATTTTAGTTTTTTCACGCTGTAATCATGTGGGCCTAAATTTTGAGGTTCAGAATTATATGAGTTGACGCCAATTCATTCGGACCAATAAATGTACAGAAAACTGTAGTCTTGCTGGCCACAAGAAAACCAACTGATTCTACCTGCAAAACCCATATTCATCTCACTAAGTATAATTACCAGCTTGAAATAGTCATAAACATCGGCTGTCAGCATGTGTGCCTAAAAAAATCAAAAAGGCAGCCTATCAAAATATAAATATCCGAAGCGTACTGATAACTACAGGAAATGCGGGACGACGCATTCATCTGAATGAGCTGTGGAGGTGGTTGTCGAGGGGAGGACACAAATGCCAACCCAGCACTCGTTTAATCCAAGCCGAAAGGTCACAACAAAGAGAAATGCCATATTAATTTGTTCAAGTTCACTGAAAAAGCCCATTACCACTGTATAAGCTGCCCTCCCTCTGATCGGAATAACGTCATCCCCTCCCCGTCTACTCGCATGAACAACAGCGTGGAGCCGTCTATCCAGCGCGATGCTGTTAATTAATAAGAGCGCAACACAATGAATTTATGGTGTTTGAAAGTAAAAAAAAAAAAAAAAAATGGGTTGGAGGCTGGAGGAGATAAAATGAGGTGATGCATGAGGGCTAAACCAAGACACGGATCATCAGGAGGTTACAGAAAACATAAGGGTTATGATAATCGGGAGACAACCATTGACAACCATATTGTGTCTAAATAAATGGGTCAATAGGTAAATGGAAAAGGTGAGGAACAGCACTGAATTTGACGGTGCCAACTGAAGCTTTGAGACCAACAACGCCGAAACATGTACATTTCTGCTTGGTTTTTCCAAAATGCCTTTGAAATGGACCGAATCAGGAATGAAAAATGAGATTATGATACATTTCCAAAAGATTATGTGGTAGAGAGAGGCCACGCATGAACTGCCTGTGAACTAACAGAGGAATGGGGAAATAGCTATACCCTTTGGAATCTCTGTCCTCATGTTAAGCTGAGAAAATGTATTCTTCGTTTGAGAGGAGAGTCACATATTATGAGAACGAGAGTCACACTTGTTACATATACGAGTTTGTTTTTATATGCTTGTTAATAGTGGGTCTTCCAGGAAGAACCAACTGCTGCTGTGTTCCACTGAAAACCTCTGTTGACTGGTAGTAAGCTGTATCATACAGGGTAGGACATGTCACCCAAGAGGATTTGACATCCATACCAATCATAAGCAGTCAATACAAATAGGGTAGAAGATTACACCGCAATATCTTAGCAAGCGAGGGAAATGGAATAACTACAAAAAAAATAATCATTTGAAAATGTAATAAGGCAAACTATTTGTAAAGGCTTTGTAACCCTTTCCAGACTGAAACATGCCTTTTTTCCCCTCACCTGTTCTTGAATTTCTTTAGATTGCAGCATCATATGCTGCTTTTTGCCTACTTCACATTGCCAAACAGGTTCTATTGAAGTAATGGTTACACTGTAAACCCTGATAGTGTGGTGTACTCAAATGTTTTGTGCAAATCTATTACCAACACCAACTGAACACCAATCTCCCATACGAGATCACAGCTACCACCACACCTTCCTCCCAATGCTGACTTTGTGACTAAACAAGAATATCTGATTGGTCCAATTCCCCCCCTTAATTAATCCATAATTCCAGTTGAGTTCATTTCAGTCTCATTTATGTCAAAGGTTCATGAGGTTTGCGGTGGTCCAATACCTTACTAATGCTCTCCTTTCTATTAATTTGTCACGTGTCTACTGCTGTATTTTACTGAGCCTCAACAATAATTTGCTCAGTGAGATTCAATGATAACAGAAACCAAAATAAACTACAATTTGTATGGGGCATAAAAGAAAAAAAATCAACTAAACACATGGTGTACAGTACAATTAGCTTTGCAGTCACATTTTACATATTCTTGATACCAGCTTGAGGTAAACTGGCTGAATAAGTGGTTAACTCTTTTCTGTGATTTTGAGATGAACATGCAGTGTCTGCATCTGGACTTTATCCAATATTCCGCGACAAAACTGGCCCCATTTCTAGATGTTTTTGCAAGTAACAATGTAATTTTATGATTTCGTTTATCGTTAAAACAAAATAATAATAAAACAAAATGAAAAAATTGAACCATAATTTGGTAGAATTGAAGAAGTACAGCATTCAATTTCTCAAATGTGGGGCTGTCATAAGAATTCTGGAATTGAGGTTAATGCCATTAAATATTTTGACACCCCGCCATAGTGGGCTTGTCTGAGCCATGAAATTCTTCAAATAAAAATGAGTCCGAACCCGGGCCTGCATCCAGCCCTGGTATTTTCAGTACAACGCCTTCATAAAACTATGAGGGAAGAGAATGGGAGAAACCATAGGTGGGTATTTCTTTAGTGTGAAATACAGCCAACCATTTAAAAGAAAAAAAGAACACCGAATGATACTTTAAAAAGAAAATCTGAAAAGCTTCATCACTGCTAAGTTAGCAGATTGAAACTTGTTCAATCGCATTAAGTAGGCTATGCTTTGAATGTAGACAATGCGCTACCTCATCGTTTACCTCTATCTGCGAGTATCGTATGGGTATGATACATTCGCCAGGAGCAGCTGCTCTCTTTGCTGCAATAAAACTCTCCTTTGCTTTCAGCAGGGCAGTGCTTTCCATCTGGCTATGTGCCTCAACTCCCAGTTTGAGTGCTGTACTATCAAGGGACTTATTTGGTATCTGTATCATTGCAGGCACTCAAACCAAGATCGCTCTAATCTGGCCTCACCACTCGCAGACAAAAGCACAGGATCCAATAACCTTACATGTAATTCATCTCTGTCAGTGGCATTAAGAAAATTACCTATCAAAACTACTGTTCGAGATTTTTGCGATTGAAACAACCTTTAGAAAAATTATACAAGGGTTACAGCAAAAATGAGAGAGAAATCTAAATCTGATGCAAAAAACTCAAGTTTTTTCATTATAGTGAAAATTTATCTTGCATGGCATTCATTCAGTATCTGTGAAAAGCAATGAGAATCTCCGGCAACACCGATATTATACACCAAAAAATACCGGAATCTGGAAGTATTGTCTGTTCTTGCTATCTATTTGAGTTTTTCAAATGCAAGCACTGGATTTCAATTTTAAAGCGGTTTTGAAACTGATAAAACTGATTAGCTTACAGCTGCTCTCAGTTAAAAAAAAAAAAAAACTCAATGCTGATGGGGAGCAAAAAGGTGACCTGTGTACATGAGGAAAATTAACACCGTTTTACTTCCTTAAGTACACGAGTATGTTATTTTTTTCTGTGGCATTTTTACTTTGGGGAAAGATCAATGTTTACAATTTTAAGGCTACAGGTTTAGTTCCCAGGTGGGTTACTGAGCGTAAAGCACATAAACTGGTAAATATCCAGCAGCAGACACATGTAGTTCCCTAATATATAAGTGGCGTACATATTGTCCGTGTAAATAAATGATGAGAATACGTCTGCACTAGAGGATGTACATACAGCATATGTTATTGGCCAGTCCAGCAGTCACCAATATAAACTTAGCCGAATGTCTGGTGTAAGAAGAAGCGAATGGAGCGATTTATGACAGATTATACTGAAATGTTGACTGAATCCAGCCTTTAGTCTGTCTCCGCATGCCTGCTGTTCCAGCACCCTTCCTGAACTGCCCGCGGGGAACAAGCAGAACCGCACCGGCTCTCTCTGCATGATCTCCGGGCTAAGCTACGCTAATTCGACAACTGGAGTGAGAGAGAACACTTGATTACAAGGTGGGTCGGTTCAAAATGAGCTGAGATCCGAGAAGCCCAGAATCCATTCTCCAATCAGCAGATATCTCCCCACAGCCAGCCCCTCCCCCACCTCTCCAGACCAGCCACCCCTGCTCATACAGATATAATTGAAGCTCAATATTAAGCGGGTAGGATGTTGGATCTATTGCTGTTTCCACCATGAATGAGAAAATTGCTACTTGAGATTCAGAAAACAGCCTCTGACTTACAACAATGCAACCAGTAATACAGCTTTATATGGGATTAAGTACTTTATTTCCAGTTTTTCTCTGATGCAACACGGTTATTAGGCTACAAAATTACAGTATAGTGCTATATCAGCAAGGAAATTGTTGTGAACAGAATAGAGAAAATTAATAATATTTTCATTATGGAACAATAACACTAATAGATATGGAATACATTAACCGAACAATACGGCAAAGGTCTAAACATGCTCTATCAGTGCAGAATAAAGTTATCTTTTACTCTAATGTTTATTAATTGTGGCGATAATACTGATGAACATTGCCAATCGGTTCCAAGCCTCTTCATTTCAATTAAAATGCAAATTTTTTTTAAGGTGCCCAGAGATACATTTCCATCTTACTCCGTAGTGAAAATAGATGTATGTACAAAGGAGGGCTAGTTTATTTATTTTAGTGGCAGGTACAGGCAGATGAGTAGCCTCATTTCCATCTGTGTAAGTATGCAGAATGTATCTGCTTTATTTTCCTATGAATAGGCTTCAAGATACCAGGCACCACTCACTGAATGGATCATCAGATGTAGAGACGAGGGTAGACTCACATTTTGGGCTCAGGTACCATAGTAAGTATTTAATCCTAATTGTTTACTGGTAGACAGATTTTTGGTAATATTGCAGTTGGTGATGAAGTCCAATGTGACATGAAGGTCCTGTTTCAACTTATAGAACTGGGCAAACAATGGCGATATCATTTGATTCAACCCGACCTGAGAAGTATCAGCATCCCTCTAAAAAGCTCCATGATCAGAGGCGTAGTAAAAAAACGGGTAAATACCTTAATGTTTTTGAAAGATGAAGACAACTTAGAGCCCAGAAGGATTTTATGATGGATGCTGTGTTGACTAATAGTCCCATGAACTTGTAAACATTGAGCTTCAGCTAATGTTAGGAAAGCTAAACTAATTATTAAGACTAAATGAGCAATGTTACTGGGTTATGGAGAGTAGGTACTCCAATTGCAGAATGTTTGTTTTCAGGATGACGAGCTTAGCTTCGGCTAACATAGATCGCCAGCGTTGCATCTTGCTAACATCAAGAGTATATATTTATATATACATGCCTGAGCGACTAGAGAGAAGAGGGAAGAAGCAATAGGGATCTTACTGTTGTGTTCAGCGATGAAGACCATTTTTATGCCAAGAAACTTAAGTTTTCATTCTCGCCTTTTTATGGAATGTCAAAGAAAAGCCACCTCTGTCACTGGCAAAAAAATAAAAGGTCAAAATGGATAAAAGTATGAAAAGAATGGACCAGTCTAATGTCAACAAGGCTAACAAGACTGTCTCCCCAAAACAAAAATCTCTCAGAGTTGTTTGTTCTGTATTTTCATGTGGGTAAAGAAGCTGCTAGCTGAGAGCCATGGAGGCGTTTGCCCCTCATAGTATGTGAAATTCTGATGCACTTGTGCAGTTGAGCATTATCGGCCTTCCATTTCTTTCTGTCCTGGAAAAATCCAATTTTCCATCTCATTTCAAGACACTTGTACACAAATTTGAATTGGATCTTCAGTTCAGTTCAGTTAGACCCAAAGGGCTTAAATCACATAACAGCAAACATAAGCTTCAATTCAGAGCAAGCAATGCTCCTCACTGAAATGCAATTTAAAAAAAAAAGAGGTTAGAACATTCAAATAGAGTTAAAGGCATTCAAAACATTGCTGACACGGTATTATTCAAAACGTTCCAATTTGCCCACAAAACTAAACACGTGGCAAACCAAACTGCAATCTTTTGACAAATGTCATTTATGCCGTAACAGTACTCCATGATGCCAAGGGGCAGCAGAGCTTATAGCTGTGGAAGAAGCCGACTTCAGTCATCCTCTGGTCGCAGAAAATGAAACACTTCTGATGTCGTCAACAGGGCAGTAGCATCTTCAGATCAGTCATCTCTAGCCAAACACAAGCGAGCCTCGATGGCTGAAGCCAAAGCCAGTAGGATCTAAGGGTTTCATATAAAGTCCAACCTAGTACTCCACAAGCAGAAACAAGTGACTTAAAACACTTTATTATTACTTTCTAATTGAAAATATAGGACGATTGGTAATGAGTCTAAAGATTGTATGCTTGACTCATCCAATGCAAAAAAAAAAAAAAAAAAAACGATTTTTGAACCTATATGAACATGCTGTAAAATGACGCTGTCTAGTGAATGCAAACCACAAACATGCTTTACTGCAGGTCCATATCATTTTCAGGTAATGTAGGTGACAGAATACCTTGCGTTAATCTATGTGAACAGTACGAACATCATTTGCATAAGATTGAAAAAATTCATAGAGCACAGCAGTCTCTTAAATATTCCATCAGCTACTCTTTTGTGTTGTAAAATGTGCTTTAATATACTTAAATCTCCCGCAGTGGCACAGGGGATATTGCAATGCAGCCTGTTCGTCTGTCCATCCGTCCATCTGTCCAGAGAAGTCGCGACAAGTTCTTTTCTTAAAGATGACTAAAATTTTGTGTGCGTATGTTACTAGACCTTGACTGGGTTTGAAAATGGTATTCCATGGTGGCGGGGGATACTGGTGACGTGTTCTTATTAAAATAGTGAAGGATTTTTAAAATAAAGTCGTTTCTATATACTGTATATTTGTGATTTTCACTGCCTCCCATAGCATACTGGAATTGAAATGCATGAATAGTAGGAGCTCAAAGTGCAGATATCCAGCTTTAATTTGATGGAACTAGCATCCAAATCGAGTGGAAAATGTAAGAATCATAGCAGTATTCATACAGGCTGCGTTAGAGATATAATTGCTAAATTGAGATTTTTTTTCAAGCAGTAGCGTTTGTGCTTGAATATCATACAATGTATTTATAAACAACGGTACGCTGAAGAAGATGCGTTTTAGTATTTTGTCACATACGTATAATAACTGGGATAAATGGTTAATCTTGACATTGGCTTGCAATTTTAGAAATTCTGTTGGGGTAAAGAAAAAAAAATCAAAAAAGGGGTATGAATAAAATGAGGAACAAATGCTGATCAAAACAAATTAAAAATAACAATTTAGGGCCTCTGCGTGGCTCACAACTAAGATGTCTGCCCGGGAGCCCTGCGGCTGGGCGAATCCCAGCCATGCCATATGGCCGGAGATCCACATAGACGAGACAACAATCAGCCAAGCCTCGCCAGGCATAATGGGAGTCAAGCCAGTCAAAAATTTGTAAGTCTCATTGCTCTCTGGTTGGCCAGGTGCTTGTAGAAGTACAAGTCAAATACGCACTGACTGCACAGGCTGTGCGAAACTGGCGATGCATCTGCATAGCCTAAAGAGGCGAGGGCCAGTCTTCACGTGAGTCAAATGCCACGGCATCCTCTTCCTGTGTCGACAGTGGCTGCGACGGACTCATCAGCATGGCTGTGTTCAGAGAAGGAAAAAAAAAAAATGGGGGAAAACCTACCAAAAAGCAATTAAAAATTTTTTTAATACATTTTAATTTAATCACCTGGGAAACAAAAAAATCAGATTTTTTTCCATGTGCAAATGGGAATGTATAACATTTAGTTTTTTGCATGTATGATATATTGATAAAAATATGAACCCATGAAAAAATGAATTAATGCATTGCAACTTGTGGCAGCTTTATTACAATGTTTATCACCTTCCATATGGCAGCCTTGGAGAATTGGAGAATGAAAGCAGGCAGAAACTCGCAGTGATAAACAAGGACCAAAGACAGAACGTGGTTTTTATAAATTTAAGTAAAAATCATGTTTTTGGAACATCGTCGAGGCAGTGTTTTAACATTACTCCAGAATTTCCTTTGATTGACCTTAGAGGCTAAAGATGTCCAGGGCACTCATTCGAAGAACAACAGATATTTTTCAAACCTTAATGAAATGATTTGCATAAATTTCCAAAATCCAAGCAAATAGTTTTATATGATATACTGATTATCAAATCCTTCAAGAAATATTTTCTAATACACAAGAAATTACACGCACTTTACAGCTCAGATTAGTCTGAACGCAAGAGTGACACTGCCACCCATGCATGCATGAAAGTCTCAAGAGCAAGTCTGAACTGGATGATTTAGAGATGATGATGGCAAGGCGCTTTTGTTCATAACCGTGTGGTAACTCATTACCATAAACACTGTTAAACACATACATTGCACTGTACCATAATGGGCTCAAAATGATGGTGCTTTGGCACCTGGATAATGTTTTCTGATGTAAGATGTATGAAACTTCAGCGACTAGTTAATGAGAGCAACATTACGTCATTATAATTTAGAGCCCTTGCAGACGAGCATACCACCAGCGCTACAGCTTGAAATCGATTTAAGTTGAGGCAAAAGTTGATATGAATATTTGAATGGTGAAGATTCCCAAATTTTGACAATGCGACTGCAGTATAAGCTTAACTAGCTAGTGGTCGCAGTGAACAGTAGTATATAATTCTGGGAAGGAAAGGGTGAGAAGGTGATACATTAGAGGTCAAGGTTTAGCCTCTTGTTGCCAACTTATTTTTGTTTCAAGACAACAAATCACAGGTTGTGTTTTACATAGGTTATATTGAGGCCATGGGCTATATTCTGTATTCTGTTTAAGTCTTTTTTTGTTCATTTCTGTTAGTATTATGCATTTTGAATGCTTACTTATTGTTTTGTTTAGTTCATTTAGTATTCCTTTTACCCTTCTCCCTTGTGTTTCTTTCTCTCTCTCACTCTACGCTATGTGTCTGATCGCTTCTTGTTTCCTCGTTTGTGACCAAGCCCTTTCCCTTCTTCTTTGCCAGCTCACCTGCTAAGTGTTCCCTTAATTGTTTCCAAGTGTTTGGTCTTGAATTTGTATTTATTTGAGTTTGTTATTTACTGTTTTGTAACCCTTTGGTTACCAATAAAGCAAGTGACCACTAAGCTACCCTGCCGCCGTCTCTTCTTGTGTCCGGTCACACCTTTGCTCGCTCTGTGCCCAGCCTCCTTCACACATCTCAATCCCTCTGCTTACCTGTTGCGCATTTTCCCTGGCTATTTAAATTCTGTCCTTATGACTCATTTTTGTGGTCATGCCTGATGTTTTCCACGAGTATCTACCTGTAACCCTTGAGTATTCCCTATTGTTCAATCATTTGTTCCTTTTCAATAAAAGTTCCTGCCAGTATTTTCATTGCTATCTGCAGCTGGCTTCTCTCCTGAGTCCCTGTCCAAGTTGTTGAACACTGGGCATCACAATGCTTGTTATTATTATTATTATTATTATTATTATTATTATTATTACTACATAATAATAGATATTCCATGAGAAATCGTTTCAAACTCAATACAATTCGAATTGCACGTTACAGTATTTTTACCCGCTGTTTACTTGAAAGCCCCATAAAATTGGTTCTGATCCAAAAAGAATTCAAAAGACATTCCTCAGAAAAGGTCAAAAAATAAAAAAAGAGAATTCACCATGAGGAGGGTTTCCCCAGGCCACTACTGTCATGGTTCTGGATGTCTGTGCGTGTGTTTTGGACTTTTCTTTGTGGCTCTCGTCCCAGGACGATATCGAATTCCTGTTCAATCGGATTCTTTACCAAGCTGGCTGATTGAACTGGGGCGGCGCTTCCCTGGACTCTATATAAGCCGGATGTTCGCCACGCCTCTTTGCTAGAGTGTCTGTTTGTAGCTACGCACTATAGCCGAAGATACCTGTAGTCAGGATTTGTTTGACTTTCTATCTTCTCGTTATTATTGGAGTTCTTCTCCCTTTTTTCTATCTCACTTTGCTTCCGTGTTTCAGACTATTATACGTCCTTTGGAAGCGCGAGCTCTTTCCGGTGGTCTGTATTATTCTCTGTGTTTGTATTGTGTCCGTGCTGCTCGTTTCCCTCTTGTCGCTGCAACTGGCTTCTGAATTCTACCGGCCATTACAACTACACATTCATTGACAGATTGTAATTGCTGATGTTCTTCATTAACCTTTGACATTTAATCATATTGTGCCATCTCCATTAAAGCATTGCATTCAAACTCTCCGATTCCTCAGTTCAACACAAAATGAACGAAGAACAAACAAGGACATATTGAAAATACAGATTATGAAGTCACACGCTGAGTGAAGACACATGGCATATTTTAATTGAGCTATGGAGGATACAAGCGTGAACAGTGAAAGAAGCCAAATCATATCATGGCACATAATTAAACCATAATCCATATTTGCATTGCATGGCAGGTTCAGGACACTATATCATGAAGTTTCCCCTCATTATGGCAGCACTTAGTCTTGATGCTGTTGCTGGTAACAGGCTGGAGAGGCTTTCCGTCTCTTTTGCATGTGCATAATGGGCAGCTCATAACCGTGTCGCAGTTCAGGGGGGTGTGTGTAATAAGAGTGGCGTGGTGAGTTATTGACGGGAAGCGGCAAGTGCGTGTGGCAAAAGTATGAGTAATGGATGTTGGGTTTTATGCAAATGCGAAAGAAAACTAATCCTTCAAAACAAGGGAGAACTTTCCCTTAGTATTTCAAAGATTATAATTTTACCATTTCATTTTATGAAGAGCGCAAAATCTCAACAATTTATTTTTTCTGTGCCCATACCCATTTGTATGTTCAGTACAACGGTTTCAAGACAGTCAGACAATATCCATTTTCTAGTTTTTAAGCAAGGTTTAAGCACCCTGAATGAAGATCCCTACTAAGTGCCATTTTTCTTTTTTTCTAGAGAGCACTATCAATTGCTACTCACAATAAATGGCTACGGAGAAGATGCTCGCCGCCTGAGAACTGCAAGACCTTGCGTGATCTTACATCTGGCCCCAGTATGCGACTTTTATCCCCAATTAGCAAGACATGAGAGAAGTGGCTTTCCCTACTGTTATTACTATTATTTTACAACCAGAGTGTTTGAGTAGAACATTTATGGTACATATTGCTATTGTTATTTGGAATACATATTTATGTGATTGTTTGCAATTGCCAAGCTCAGCTAGTAAGCAAAACAGCTAGTCATACTGGAACACTGAATTACAGAATTAAACTCAAATAACACAACAAAGGCCGAATGCACCATGTGACCTTATTCTTTTACTGCATATGATGATGTGGTAGATATAAAACAAAAAACATAAGTATGTGCAAGTTAGTTAGCGGCTAGCAAGGCTCGTATGTATTGCTCTAATTTTGCATGTCTATCTATGACTGAATGTGTCAGAACATCATTTTGAAATTTGATTTTCACCAGCACAGGACAAGTATCCAACTATTTCATTGTCTTCTAGGTGCCAGATGCCAGCCGTTAGTAAGTCGTCTAGATTTACATCAGGTTATTTTCAACAGTCGCATCATTTTTAACACAAGGACTGACAGTATCTTCACTATAATGCTGTTGAGATGCAGAACCCAGCGAAGGTTACAAAAGAGTGTAACGAAGCTTTTGTGTTATTAACCAATGAGGTTGTGACTGCTTGGACATTGGGCCTTTTTTTCCTAAACCAATAGGAGGTTTTTATGTTTGCTGTTTTAATGCCGAGCTATGCTGATATATGTCTTAATGCCGAGCTATGCTGATATATAGCTCTTCCTCTGTCGGATTTCATTCTGACTTTTTAAGTATATAGCACCAGTTGAAAATGGTGAAATTCTTCAAACCACTGTGTTTATTTCCCTCTTTAGTCAGAGCATTTATTCACTGAAGCCTACAAAAGATTCCAGTTAACAGCTCACAGGAGTCAATCTGCAGCATCCATTACCTGGAATCTCGGCCTTTGTCTGGTTCACGCCATTCCCCTGTAACAGTTTCATCTGATTAAATCAATAACCTCTTCTACACAGACATCACAAAGAACTGTGCCGCAGACGGTAAAAGGCAATGAAGAACAGTTGATACCAGCATGTTTCATCTTAAGAGATGCGCTGAATAAAGGAGGGGAAAAAAGTAGAATCATTGCAATGTCCCCTTTCCACAAACCGTTGCAAGAATAAAAGCCATTGACAATCATTAATCTGCTTAAAAATGTATGGAATTATTTACAGCGATGAATATGTATGAGAACTGAGTTTCTGTTGATCAGTGGCTAGACAGTGATATTTCTGTGATAATTAAATATTTAACAATGTCAAAATATTGTATACCGCACAGCATATAGTATAATTACATAATGATAATATGTCTACCACTGAATTCAATATTAATTAACATGACATTAATGGAAATCCAAGCACGCTATTTTATGTGTGTCATATCACAAAACCGGAGGGTCTGAAACAAGGCCATCAGGCAAAAATATTTTTATTGCTTCGTTATTATGAAAATGGCAGCAAGTACATAAAGAACTGACAGTAAGGACATGTGTGACCATCCCCTAATCACTGAGCAAATCCAATCATTTCCTTTCGGCATCTGGCTTATTTGTTAACAATTTATCCATGAAGAATATAATTTCCTTTGCAAATAAATAAGAATGATGTTTCATTAACGGAAAAGTTAAACTGACTTTGTGACAAATTACAAGCTGAAATGATGTTAACTTTGCCATCTGCCTGTGTGTAATGAATAAAAAATGATGGCATTCAACTCAATTCTAATATGGAAATAAGAAATATTAGACTGACTTAAGTGAGCCTGTGAGGTCTGATATTATGATATTGAGGCTTTAAGGAGGACAGGCATGACTTATTTGAGAAATCTGCAATGAAAGGTTGAACTGTTGTACTTATTGATATTTTTACTTTTGTTTGGTCAGCCATTTTTAGCATAATTGTTGTTGTGTCACTCAACCTATGAGGTGCAGCATGCTAAAGGCTGTAGGACATTTAAGCTTTTTTTTTTTTTGCATGTAATTAAAGCAAAGATTTCAGGATGAGTCTCGGTTTTTGTGACATACAGGTAGCACCATAATTCCTTGGACAGTGACACCAGTTTTTTCTTATTTTATTCCGCTCTCCAATATTTTGAAAGAATACAATGACAATGAGGTTAAATTTGAGGGAGTTTTCATCCATACCGTTTAGAATGGAACGCAGGGTGTGAATGGCTGATGAAGAGGAGGTAGCCCCCTCTACATAACCCCGCTTCGAGTGAAATTTTGTTGCAACTTGCAAATTTAATGTTGAAATTATAGTTGCCATGATATGTACTCAAAGGCAACTTGAAACTGCATCAGCCATTTGGCAAAATTCCCAATCATTGAATTGATCATCATTGTTGAATTAGTCATCACCATTCGTATCATTGTGTTCCCCAGTTTTGCTTTACATTTGACAATACAAATCACAATATCATATGTTTTCTGAGCCTACTTTAAAATGTTAGTTGGGGAAAATGTTACTTGTATATTACACACGTGACAGAAATAAATGAATAAAATAAACTCTGGGGTATGAGAGAGGGCCATTGAAAGGGAAGCAATCCTTGAGCCACAATGTGAATCAATATAGCATGATTATGCAAAAACGCATGTCAACCTCAAGCCAGGAGTAAAATGTGATCATAACTCAAAAGGCAACACACTTTCAGCGCTATGAGTCAGAGGCACATATCAGAAAGCTTTGCAGAGGGATTTAGCGAACCCAGAGTCATGACATTTACTCACAGGTCTATGACAGTTTAACGACATGGAATTTACTTGGCGTTTTATTGACTGAGGACTAAATGCATTGCCTAAATGCACTTTGTGGATGCTACTTTTTGCCTAGCTACTAAATGTTGCGGGCTCAGATACTGGTAGACAGTGTTGAAATTTACTCTCTCGTTTTTGATTTAAATTCCTGGAATATACTGTGGCAATAGAGAGGCAAAGCATTTGCCAGTAATTTGATGATGTGACAAAAGATTATGAGCAATGTCAAGCATTAGGTGTGTATTTAAAATGAGGTCAATCTTAATATAATTGCCAAGTGTATTGCCTGCATCGCTACCGAGAATTAATGAGCTCTGAAGATAGATATTCAAATCTTTCAACAGGGAAAATTTATTTTTTAACAAGAGCAGAAAATCCAGCCATCAAATGAATAATGAACTTGATCAAATGAAATGCTTAAAATGGCTCTCTTGCCTTTAAGAACATAACACTGGGCATCTCGGCTCAGAGTGCAATTACATATTGCTAATTGAAAAATGTTAATCTTGTCATATCCTAGGGCAGACAGGGTTAAATTGGTAAAACTGCAGTTCATGGAGGACCCACATGATTGGAGGGAACCACATGATTAATCCTTAATATTCTTCAGGGAATCATTGAATATCACCAATTAAATTAACAACTACAAAGTTTACGCTCCTAGATTAAAAAAGACACTTTAATTTTCACAAGTTGTTACCTTAATTATCTCCTTATCGCCAGTGTCTCCTTGCCCTCATTACAAAAAAAAACGCAACCAGTCCAACTGGCCCATTCCTTTGCGGCACCCCGGGAATCACAGGGGGTGGACAAAATACCAACAGCACCCCGAAATACGGCTTTAACTTCGAAGCATTTAAACAACAATAATTAAAACATCTACGCAGGTGATTCCTACTAACCCCATGAAAGTCAAATGCAGCTGCTGTATTTAAACCTGTGGAACTTCAGGCCTATTTTAAATTCTAGTGGTGAGCCCTACGTTTCCAACGGTCACAAATATGTCCTGCTGAATTAAAGAGAAATGTGAATAAAATGTCGTACAAGATCTACATATTTTCCATTTGATGTAATTCTATGGCCATAAACACATGGCATCCTAGGCTTGGATGTTTTTCACGATATGCATGAGATGAAGCTTCAGTGGATCACCGCACCCCGCAGACACAGAAAATGTATGTGACATTGTTCTACAACACGATTTTTTTTGGGGGACTTGCTTAACTCATTCCCTACGGAAAGCCGGTGCCAGCGGCGTGGATGACCATTCGCAGTCCGATGAAAACATAAAATCAGTTGACGATCGCGGTGATGGGCCACCTGTACTTCAATACTTTATATCGTGTAATTTTCGGGAAAAGTATTCTGTACAAACATGACAATTTAATATAAAAGTATTCCATAGGGAATGAGTTAACCCTTTCAGCGCCGTGGGC
Source organism: Gymnothorax javanicus (assembly GCA_029692085.1). Classification (NCBI taxonomy): domain Eukaryota; kingdom Metazoa; phylum Chordata; class Actinopteri; order Anguilliformes; family Muraenidae; genus Gymnothorax; species Gymnothorax javanicus. Next base: position 10,556,151 of record CM056211.1, read on the forward strand.
GACTATAGTTGCCCAAAGATGTAAGATATCAAAGTCAGATGCTGTTGAAAACCTATCATGCGGCAACTTGTTTAAAAGAGCTCCCCTGGGACCTCTTTTAAACAAGTTGCCGCATGATAGGTTTTCCACAGCTCAGGATAACTACATTTTTAATTCCTTGAAAATGTATTCGGCGCTCAAAGGGTTAAGGGACCTACTTAAGGGAAACCTTAAGGGAAAAGCTGGAGGTTGGAGTTTCACGGCTTCATTTGAATGCTGAGAAGTAATCATTGCTTACGTTAATAAGATGAGGATATTAACAGAGCTGCAAAAGGGCCAAATGGTCAGTCACAAAAAAAAAATCAAAATTATTGAAGGTGGCAAGGGGAGCAGGGTGAAAATGAACAAAGAACTGCAGTCACAAATCAAAGTTCTCCAACAGAGACTTACACACGCAGGATAGCTGCTGAATTAAATCAATCCTCATCTGAACCAGTTTCAACAAAATCAGCATGTTACGCGCATCAGAAAGCTAGTATTTATGACAGTTTTTCTGATTATTTGACCACCCCCTGTATCTACAGTAAACATCATCAGTACCAAAAAAAAAATTTATAACAAGTGTCTTCATAGAGAAGAAAATTGTTCTTAAACCCAGAGCTTGCAATGCTCATACAGCTATTGTAAGTGCTGACAAAATTGTACACACTCACAAACAACAACTAACAATTCTCAGCACTGGAACAAGGAGGACAGCAGAACATATAGTTGCAGTTTCATTTTCCAACATCAAAGCACAAAAATACATAATATCTTTTAAAATAAATGATGCCACAGAGCCAATTAATATATTGATCTATTAAATTATGATATACAGATTATAACAACCAAAAAAACCTTCATTTTTTTCCCCTGACTGAGTAGAAGGCATGGATATACACAGCTTGGACTGAACTATTCATAATTCATTTATGTATGTGCTGCATAGATTTTTTTTGAATGTGAATTATTATCAAAGCTCCATTGATCTTCCTCCAAATTATGAAAAAGTCTCTATAAATTCAATCCAGGCGATTTCCACAGAATCACAATGCATTGTAATCTCCCACAAACAGTGTTTTCCTTCTCTTTTTTTTGTCCTGATTGTATTTTCTAGACAGTAAATTTTATCCAGCAAAACAAATTGTCAAGTTATAAAGTGATTTCCTGCTTTCCTGCAGTGTGTGTATTGAATTTTGTAGAGCACAATATCAAGCTTCAAATATTGCACAGTCTGAAATTGAATGTTGGTGAGCTTAATACTATCAACCTCTTGAATGTACTGGAATATTTAAAAAAAGAATGTTCTATTCTTGAAAGGCTATGCAATTCACCAAATATGTGAGTTAGCATTAACCAGTATCAGCCTATTAAACAATAATTGTTTTCCATAATCAATGCCATGAGTGGTGGTTTGATTTATACCTTTATGAAAACTCAAAAATACCCTATATTAATGTTATTATAAAATAAATTCTTGTAGAGACCCTCACCATTTATAATCTCACTAAAATATTAAATCTAAGATCTATTAGCAGTCAATAAATCCTCTGGAAATAGTCACCATAAAAGCTTTCATACATGTTCACATAGGTTTCCAAAACAATAGCGATCTGACATGATTAATTTCAGCCATATTGGTACTAATGTAAGTCATAACCAGTCTAATCCTGGGACCGGGTGCCATCTGACTTTAAAGTGAAAGACAACATTCACACAAAACCAATGTTAAACAAGTGGTGCCAGGCACAATAAACCCCGCCCCTCGCACATACTTTCACCTACTTGTACGAAATTCATTAGGGATCTATTCTGGGTCAGTGGTAATCCCTATACCGAATTTGGGGTGAATCTGGCTATTAGTTTTGCTGCTAGAGTGTTAAAAAACAAACAAACGCACAAACACAGAAACAAACCGAACCAAAAACAATACCCCTTCCCTCACCCTTCGGGTGGGGCAGGGTAATAAAAGGACTAACCGTAGAGACCACATATTATGACTTTTTTTTTGTTTTGTTTTTTTTTGTTAAGATCTACAATGCTTCAAATAAGGAGACTGCAACTAAACAAATTAAAAAAAAAACTGAAGGCTGCCATTATTCCATGAGTGAGCCCTGTATGTGGCAGTCTTAGCGTGTTTTCCAGTGTCTAGCTTACGAGTGGTTTTTCTCCTGAGGCTTCTATGTGTGTGATTTGGTTGGTTTTTGACTTTAGATTCTGCCTAGCCCTCTGTGTGTGATTAATTACTCATGCTTGATTTCCTTTTGGGTTTTTTGGTCTTTGATTTGTCTATCGTTTAGGCTTTGGTGCATCTACTTACTGGTTTAGACTTTTTGGACGGTTTATTGATTAAGATTCTGGATTTGCCCTTCTGAACCGAAGTCTCGATGTCTGTTTTTGACCTGGATTGCCTGACAACAATTATTAATAAATCCTGTGAACTGGACTTTCATCTTCGCTTGAGTTCTGATGCTGTTCTCTGTCAGACATAGTAAAGCTGGTCTGATCACGGTATTTCCCTATTTTTCCAAGAATATGTAGGATCGGAGCAGTATATTATTATAAATCATAGATAATATTAGCTATAAGTAGAATAATAGTGTAACCAATACGGATACTTTGCACTCTTTATGTAAATATAACCCACGCCACAGACATCTGGATTCCCTGCAAAGAAATGATCTTGTGCCTAAGTTTTCTGTGTGCGTGTGTGCGCGCGCGCGCGCGCGCGCGTGTGTGTGTCAGATTGCAATTTCCAGTTACACTGGCTGATGTTTTCATCTCTCCTAGGGGACTCTGATTGCGCTGATGACAGTTCCTTGGGGATGAGAGATGCTGGCATCAGTAATTTCAATCTGTAATTTACTGAATGTGCTGCATGTTCTCTAAATGAAAAGATTACCGAAGGACTGGTGTCATTTATTTTGACAGGCCCAGAGCCATGTGTTGCATGCTGTGTGTGCAGCTGTGCTTTAAGGGCACCACAAACAATACATTTACTTGACTGTCAGCAAATTCAAAAATACATCTCCTCTCTGTGCAGAAGAATCAAACTAATTACACAATTGATTCAGACTTCCTCGACAATGAGACTTTTACCTACAAAAGTGTCACGGGGTCCTCTTTACACTCAAATCAAAAAGAGGACAGTGTCATCACGATCCCCCACCACAATCAAGGGCCATAACGTAAAAAAAAAATATGCTTCGACATCCATTTTCGAATTGAACTTCGATCATGAGTAGCTTATTAAGCAAACAAAATTCCAGGCATGTAAATATAATCGTTTCAGAGAAATCTTGTCCCCATTGTGGCCCGGATGGACAGACGGACGGACGGACAAACGGACGGACCCCAATCCAATACCCCCCGTCACACTTCATGGCAGAGGATAACAAAAATGACTTGAAGAGATCGACCTTTGTAAATGAATGCAAGCCATAAAGAAAAAAAACTAATTCGGTCAAAAAATACTATAGATAGCCTCGCTGTGAACACTCATATACAATAGGAGCCCCTTTGTTTCCATGTATGATTAGCTAAAAAATTTTCCTCATTCAAAGGCTACATAAAACCAATTCGGTCTTCACAGGCCAACAATGTGGCTTTAATCCAGGCGTCCTCCCCTCCTCCATCCCTCCCTGGGCCCACTGAAGCGCTGTATAGTTGTGTCAGCAAGGTAACTGCATACTTCACAGCTCTGCACATCCAGCTAATGGCAGAGCTATTTTACTGCTGAGAATTTAATTGGGTCATAATTCTGTCACCAGCTCAGAAAATATTTATTTACAGAGAGCAGTTCTGCATTAAGAAAAAAATGTTTGTAAAGAAAAGAGAGCGTGGACAAAAGCACTAATTAATGTGCAGGCGCAAGCTGTTTGTTAGTCATTGTGCCATTGTCTCGCACACTATATACAGCAATTTTAAGAACCTATGATTTGCAGCAACAGCAATAATAATAATAATAATAATAATAGCTCAACACTATGCCAGAAGAGATATATACGTTAACCCTTAGAGCACTGAAATAAAGTTTATATATATATATATATATATAAATTTAATTATCTTATGAAGTTGAAAACCTATCACGTGGCGACTTGTTTAAAAGAGTGGGAGCTCTTTCAAACAACATGGTAGGTTTTCAACAGCTTGATTTTGATATCCTTCATAATTGAGTAACAATAGTTGCGTTTAGCGCTCTAAGGGTTAATTCTGGAAAAGAGAGATTTCAGCATGTGACAGATTCGCTGTTTGATTGCAGATTCTGAGTGAGCCTCCTTTACTGGCTGCTATTTCATGCAGTGACATCTGAGGTCCTAGGCGGGAGGACAGTGCCCCTCGGGCAGGGCAATGAAAGCCGAGCGAATGTCCTGGTGCTATCTCATCTGACACTCCGGGCAGATAATACACCACTTCTTGTCACAGGTCAGCAGCCGTGGTCGCTCTGAAATATGCTTTCAAATGCCAGGCTGAGCTGTGAAAAATATCACAGGCTGATTTGTTACATCTTGTAAAATTCCGAGCAGTAATTTCAAAATGCTGTAAGGTTCTTTTCCAATGGCTCCGTCAACAAAGACTTCCAGATGTGTCCTGAGCACCGGAAGTAGCATTTGTACAAACCTTATTTTTATTGCCATTAACAGTATCCCAGTAATGCGCTGTTATAAACTTGAAAATGTAAAACAGGGTAATGACTTCATTTGGCCATGGTACGGCACGATCTCCCATAAGATGGTTATAACACTGTACCTCCCACCAGAATGGCCAACATTAGGAGCTATGGTCACATGAAAGTATCAACATGCATGCATTGATCTAACTCTCTGCTCATTAAAAGAACAGCACCCACTGCATAATTTCATTCATCAAACTATCAATAAAAAATATGCATTTTTCCCCAGAATAAAATGGTGTATATTTCCATCTTTCAAGTACTGTCAGAATGCATTCACTCAGCTTTGTACTGCACAAAATTTCTGGCATCACGATGTCTTAAAGACATGATATGAAAAGAAATTCCAAAAATGACTGAATTTGTGTTTGGAAAAGACAAGTCCAATGTCAGGCATAATCAATCGATCACTGCATAATTATATTTGCTAATGATCCATATCCATTCTGCAGTCTTTATGGGAGATTTAATGAAACACCAAGAACATCAATAATAAAAGCCATGTATTTTGGGCATTTATTTTCCTTTCGGCCTTCATCATGTAAAATCACCATGGTTTAGCAATATCATCAAGCATAACCGATAACTGAAATAAACAAGACTAAACGTGAAATATATATCGAGGGTTTGGAGCACAATGGTTTTATGTCCAAAATTTGTGGTTTTGAGATTTCTATCCCCTGTCACAGCTTTCTATCAGCTAATCCTCGGAGCACAATAACTACATGTCCATCTGCATTCATTTTTAATCAGAATTCACATTTTCATTTTGTGATATGTCCAATAAAATCTGCTTAAATGAATTAAACTTTGACATTTTGATGAATAAACATAAGTTTTATTACAGAATAGTCTGTCTTCCACTGCAAACGAACTTACCTTCAACCAGTCACCATGGTGTTATGTCACATCATGTGCTAGAATTGTTGGAGCACTGAGATGACGTCCATTTTTGGCAATTTTGACCATGATGTTGCGGTTACACTCCCATGAAAACTTAGGTGTTCAATATACTTCTGAACCATGCAGCAAAAGAGTGACTGGTAAAAAAAAAATGATACAAAATACCTGATTTAATAGAACATTTGGAAACCTAAAAAAAAATTTTTCTCAAAACCTCTAAAATGGACATATAACCATTGTGCTCAAAACCCTCGATATACTGTACATGAGGCTAATGCATTGGTTAGCGAGGGCCAAATTTCCATCATATATAAACGCTTTGGGGCTCTGTCAGCAAATTGTAGCGGCATCCCAAACACGAGCATAATTGCTAGTTTTCCAAAAGGTAATTGTCTCGCTTCTGTTCTACTCCTTTGCTGTTAAAATAGCAAATGACCCTGCTTAAACTGCATCGCTAAATAGAGCGACCATGTTAATTGGAGTATACTTTGACAGTGAAACAACGGTTTAATATTGGTTTTCAAAGCAGTTGTTTGAGGAGATCCAGGGTTCACCATGAAAATATGTGTCATATAAACCTGTTAATGATGGTCACTCGATGACCACATGAAAATAAAGTGACTGCGCTGTGATTTGTAAAAAACGATTTGTCTATGCAGTTGCAAAACATCAAAGGAAATATGTAAACCATGAGATGTTTCCAAAGAAGAGGTAAAATAATTGGCACGTTCACACAGTTTGTTCAACATGCATAAGAAAGACAGAAATATCAGTTACCCAAGGACTATTCAAGACTGTACACTTTACTTCAGTGTTATCAGGTCGAAGACACGTCAAGCCCAGTGGCATATCGAATCCGCACGCAAAGGTCAGGAGGCACAAGAGGAGCAGTAAGGATGAACGTCTATGGTGTGTCTAGGAGCTGAGCGACGTACGCTTAATTTCCCAGTGTCTTATATGGTTTTCATTGAAGCTGGACAATAAAACCTTAAAGGTCCCCTATTATGCTACCAGGTGCACAGCTAATTAGCCATTACGAGCCAGTTCAAACTCTCCCCTTCCTGACATCACAAGGGGGAGTGACCACCCAGAACAATGAAATCTGATTGACTGCTTGGCTAAAGTTGATCATTTCTTCTTGACTCTGGTTAGTTAATCCCCCATGTGATGTCAAGAGGGGAAAGATTTTGAAATGGCTTGTGATAACTAACTGGCTGTGCACCTAGTGACATAATAGGGGACCTTTAAATCAGCCAACACCTCCCCGCTTCCAAGCAAAATGACATGAAATTCGAGGATATTTCATTTATGACTTCACTGCGAAAATGATAGGCATGTTTACGAATTCACAAATGCAGAATGATTTCATCGCCCTCAACGGTACTTTCCCATGACTCTTCAGAATAGGTGTAATCTCTCAAAAGAGGAGGCAATCTCATTCATTCTCAAGAGGACAAAACACATTCAACGTTTTAAAGTATCACTCTTTACACTCAATTTTGTGTCACCTCTCCATCTGTTTATATGTGATGGAGACATTGGCTGTGTCCGAAAACACTCGCTCATTCACTATTCCCTACTCACTATAAAGAGGACTCATATGTAGGTGACTATATAGTGAGCTCATCGGCAGAAGGAAGAAACGCTTTTGGACACTACCCGATTCGTTTTGTCGGCGCTGTTAATGGCGTCATTGCTGTTGCACAATTAATTATTCTTTGGTTTGTGTGCAATGCATGATGGGACGTATTGCTGGGTTAGTGACCACCGGTGGTTCACTACATTTCGCGATGGATTGTGGGAGGTAATGAGTTCACTATATAGGGGATAATAATTCTTACAAACGATTAGGACAGCACTACAAAATGGCAAACCCACTATTTAGTGCACTATATAGGGAGTAGTGAGTGATTTCGGACACAGCAAATGACTTCCAAGCAGCCATCGCATTCCATTCATTGTTATATGTCAAACAAATAATCATGTGAAATTGACGTATGGTTGAGAAACGGAGGCTCGTCAGTCTTCGTAAAAATGCCGGCTGAATTATGGTTAGTCTAAGTTAGTTCTTTACAGCATGATAAACTGGTGAACCAACTTCCAAATATGATATTTGTTTTGAACTCCGAACACTTTCCCAGCCAGTGCATTTTTTAAGTTGAAAGCCACTGGCACCATTTTTGATAATATTACTTGATCTTTCGATTCCTGTTTTTTGTCCCAAGATCTGTTACCGCACCCCTCACCGTATAACAACAAAAATGTTGATTGCCATAATATCTCTTCAATGGCAGGGGAAGCATTGCCATGATTTATGTACCAAAAAAAAAAACTGTCAATGGCAGGGAATGGGTAAACCACTCGGCAGTGGATTTTTTGGTTGAGCAAAACAAGCAGCCTTTTACAAACCAACCAAAGTCCATGAGGACTTGCTCATTTGCTCTTAGAAAGAAAAAAAAAAGATTATTAATTGCTTCATACAGCTCCTGCAGCATAATCCAAATCTCCTGAGGGCAAAAGATCATACTTTGACTGGAAAAGATCAGTGTGACACAATTATCTTGCACAAATATCCATGCTCTGCTAGAGAAGAACTCATAACCTTTCCAGAAAACTTATTTAAATTGGTACTCATAGCCAGTGTCTCTATCCCCGCACCCCAGGATGCAAACACATGACCCACCCTACTGTGGCACTGATTGGCTAGTAACTGTTACCTTCATTGATTAAGCCAGTTAGATTTAGGCTTGAGGAGTGTGATTGTTAGGTTTAGGGTAAGAACATCAAAAAAAATCCTGTGTTCTAAAATACACCTACGCTTTAACTGGCATTGAGAATAATGAGAGAATTTCATTTTTTACTATTTACTGTTCCTTTTAGCTCAGGAGCAAATATGCTTGCATGGAGAAGTGTTTAGTTTGGGTGATAAAATTCATATACGTATTCAACTGAAGAAAAGAGGGTTATTCCAGGACCCAAGTCTTACTGCCCACAGCAAGAAAGCGAACTGTATTTTACGATAGTGCAAGCGCAGAATCTCCCAGGAATCCTTCCTACCCTAAGCATTGTTCTCAACTATACCACATGACCATCTCGTACCATTCATCTCTCTACTACAAGTAGTGCAACTTCAAAAATCATTTTCACTCAAATGAAATCCCCACTATCATTGTGAATGCAGACATGCAAAGCAATTCACACATCACAGTACCTGAGAGGAACTTAACCCAATTTATTCCTCGAAGAGTGACCAAATGATGCATCTTTAAGCACCTCAGGCAACAAATCTTAATCTTTATGTTTTATTTTATATTTATTTCCTTACTCAATATTCATGCATTCATACATGTTGATACTTTGATTATGCTACATTGTAGATGAAGTACACAATGTATATTCAAAAACAGGGATTTCTGTTCTCTCCTGCATTATTTACAATATTTCTATCAGTGGTCTCAGAAACATGACAGCTAGGTGGTAAATTTAAAAGCGCATTAACTACATGTTTATTAACCTATATGTGCGGGCCAAAGATTGAGATGGGAACCAAATCAGTGCACCCCCGCCCTGTGTTACAAATCGCAGTGTTTATAATAGTGTTACTTTCCTCAATATGGTTGTGTTTTGATACAATACTGTTGATTGTTATTATGTGCCTGCAGCTTTGGGTTGTCTGGTTCGTCATAAAGTCACACAATTGCTGCAGAGTTGGGGGTGAAGGGGCGCTGAGGATATAATTTGGCCCCTACGTTTCTTAAATTATTTTGACACTCCTGACCCAGACTATCACAGTATCTGTGTTCTCTTCATGTGCTTGTTTTGTTTCCTGAGAGTGAGTGGATTGGTGCGTTTAAGTAGTGTATGCGTGTCTGTGTGCTGCTAGAAAAGGGGAGAGGAAAATTTAAAATAATGAAGGAGACCAAAATTGGAAATCATTTAATAATTTAAATCTGGAGAACTGCAATTCTGTTAAATAACTGAATTAATAAAAAAAAACTGTTACCCTTTGAAATAAGAATTAAGGGATTTGTGATGGCTGTTGGATGGCCTTTTCTCTTAAGGTGACATGCTGTAGTGAGTAGATGAGCTTCATAGTCTCAGATAAGATCCAGATTGCGCCACTGCCATTTATGGTCAGTTAGCTCCATTGGATGGTGTCCAATTGATTATTCTGTCCCCAGCGGAATTATGGGATTCAGATGGATAGGATACTGAATCATTATCGAACAGCTCTTGCAGATGAATTGGGCACCTATAGATTGCTGTCTTCCTCCAATTCTATGCAACCCCATCTGCAATGTGCAAAGTAGTAACTTAAGAGACCAGACCGTATTGCAGAGACTTCCTAACATGGAAATCCAATCTTAACTGTTTAGTGACCGTAGAAATTGCAGTCCTGATCTCATTTAGGACAAAAGCTATACCTGAAGAACAAGCTTAGAATAAGTTCATGATCTTATCTTAACTACAGATTGGAAAACGGTATTTAAGAAGCATCCTAACTGCCCAAAACATCCAGAAATTGCCCGAACCTTAACACAACCCAAATTGTAACCTAGCCGCTCTTTTGTAAATAAAATGTTGGCATTTCTCCTGTGTAGCCACTGTTAATGAGCTAGCCTTTTGTTCAGTTTGTCTGTACTATGGCATTGCATTTATCTATAATGCAAAATGGTTGGTGTAGACGAATGATAGAGTTGTGTATCTCTATCAAAAACTGATTTTCTGGTTAAATGATAAAACATTAATGAGTGACTAACGTCTTTCTGTGGCCATGATATCGCAAGCCAACCGTCTTTTTTTCTGCAGTGAGGAGCGAGAAGACTGTTCTGATGACCGATAGGAGTGGATACACTAGAAAAGCCTTCCGGAAAACTTAAAGCTGAAAGTCATGACGTCACTCGGTGATGACAGACTAGGCAGCAGATCCAGCCGTCCATCGTCATAAAAAAACGGGTATTGCTCCACGTGACCCTTCAGGAGAAAGGATGTCTCACTTCTCTGAAAACTCTCTGAGACGCAAGGGAAATATACACGTGAGGGAAACATGGGTGCAATTTAAGAGAATTGAGATGTCTCCAATATGCTCAGCTTTTCAAAATCTCAGCTTTTCTGATCTTAGAGTTGTTTTGGAGTAGAACCACGCCACTCAGCAGTGGGATCTATAGTATGCAGCTGACTGCAGGTGTGGCGATTAGATAATGTAGCATTACAAAATTGATAGAAACTCAGATATACTCTGACCTATGCTAAATATGTTTATTTATTTTCAAAAATGTTTTACATATCTGGATTAAGACACAGACATGCATCACTACTGCAGGCTGGCCTTCAGGGTCAGTGTGTGAGTAATATAAAGACAGAAAACAGGTTTTTCATAGCCATACTTTTGTTAGCAACGTTATGCACAGCAGTTGAGTGTAATTGGGAATACCAAGCGTACTCCATTAAAACTAATAAGAAGAATGACCCGTCACTGCAGTGGACAATGCAATTAAATGGAGGGTTAGTATATTTCCATAAAATAAAAAATTATGTGGTATTAGGACTGATCTCAGTTCTTCAAAGCAAGGTTACTAAGTGTTCATTTGTAATTCTGCTTCTAAAAACAAAACAAAACAAAAACGCCTTTCAAAGAAAAACAAAACACATTTCATTTTGGACTATTTGGGGGGACAATATTTGTGCCTTTGTAATGATATTGTCAAAGCCCCATATCATGTAAATGAAAGGAAACTAAACAAATCGCAGGAA